>WNWK01038995.1:0-17664 GCA_009830355.1 Cherax destructor
TGCCTTTTGTTCTTTATAGATCATTATAAACACAACACTTAAAAATCATGATGAAAACCCGTAAGCACTATAAAAATGGTTGAAAGCAGAGTGCCAGTGAGGTACAGTGCTGTATTTCCCAGGAGTGGAACCATGTTCTATGGCAGATATTTCTGAATATACCAGTTACTGATATTGAAGAAGGGACATGTTTTTAGGTAAGCTCAAAAGACAGAAAACAGTGCGAGCAAATTTCATACATATTTAAAGACAGAAATGCTAGCAGAAAAGTATCCTTCTTGGAAAAAATACCAGTTTTATAAGACAGTTGGGAAAGTGAAGAGAATGGTCCAGGTGGAGCTGTAGCTCCTGGTGCTGCTTTGGTAGTCAGTGTCTGTAAATATCTAGAGAATCTAGACAGTGCTCCAGATGAAGACAGTGGTCCTGGTACTGAAGAAGCAGGTACGTACCTAGACATACAAGATCCAGAAATACAAAATAGCATTCCTACTGGTGGTGTAAATAAAAAGGTGATGATGGTTCAAGGGATGGTGGTGATACATTACCTTCAATAACTGGTGGTGGTACCCATGCTGGTACAGGTGCCAAAGATAGTGGGAAGTTTGAAAAAAACCGCACCAGTAGGGAACCCAGCCCCCCAAATCCTAGCAAACAGATATCAAATCTGTTCTGGATACCTTTAGGCATGAAATATCTGGAAAAAAAAATGGGACTTGCAGTTTCGACCATCCACGAAAATGCTGCGACCTTATGAACAAAGGAGTGTCTCATTTTTCTTCCAGCAATTTTCGTCACCCTGAAATGTGTTATGTGTCAGTCCATAAAATACAATGTGTTATGTATCAGTCCATGAAAGACAATGGTTTATGTATCAGTCCATGAAAGACAATGTGTTATGTATCAGTCCATGAAAGACAATGTGTTATGTATCAGTCCATGAAAGACAATGCTACAATACAGACTGCCAGGCACACCATTTGAAAGGTTACAAAAGGTACAGTTCCGCCAACCCCTGGGAAACAAACCAAGGTAGTTACAACCACACAATAGAGATCTTTTAGTGCCAGGAAGAACAAAAACTGGAACCAAATGACAAAAATGCTACACCACCTGGGAGCTTTACCGGAGTTGAGGCACAGTCAGTGGCCCCCCACTCTAGAACAACAGACATTAGTGCCAACAAATACAGCCCCTTAACAGACAAGCAATGCAACAGCATTCATAATTGGAAATATACAGGAAATATACAGTCATTTAACAACAAAATCCCTTTCATCAGCGAATTTCTCACTGAGTCAAATTGAATGTTTGCAGCTTTCACAGAGACAAATACAAAATATAATTTTGACAACGAAATATGGATGCCAGGATACAACTTGTAATAATTTTTGTAGAATTACCGACAGTATGTTAGGTAAAAGGACACATGTGCAAGTAATGCCACATTTCACTGTGGCAACGTTTAGCTCTCCAGAAGCTTTGTCAAGAAATTACACACAATACAGTGACAGAGAGGGTATATTTAAATATTAGAGTGAGGTGCATAGCATGATATAAATAGTTTAAAGTAGAAGCAGAAGTACTAGCAGTAGTAGCAGAAGTACTAGTTAGTACTACTACTACTACTATCAGTAGTATCAGTAGTAGAATTAGTAATAATAATTGTAGTACTTGTGGAAGTAGTAGTAGTAGTTTTTGTAGTACTTGTGGTAGTAGTAGTAGTACTAGTGGTGCTAGTAGTAATAGTAATAGTATCTGTGAAAGTAGTAACAGTACTAGTGGTGCTAGTAGTAATAGTAATAGTACCTGTGAAAGTAGTAACAGTATTAGTAATAGCAGCTATGTGAAGGTGGTATTTATTGTTTTGAGGAGAATTCTTGCTAACACTTCAGAGATGATGAAGCCGCCTTTATTCTGTTGATCTGTGTTTCACTCTCCAGATTATTCCACTTTCTGAAAACTCTATGTCTGAAGAAATACTTCCAAACATCCCTGTGACTCATCTGAGTTTTCAGCTTCCAATTGTGACCTCCTTGTTGCTGTGTCCCATCTCTGAAACATTCTGGCATTGTCCATATAGCGGTTATTGATGATTAAAGTCATTTACTTCTACGGAAATTGGATTCTTTATAATCACTAGGTGAGCGTCGTTGAATTTCATCAGATGGCTGGCGGAATTCCGACGTTGTACTCAGGCGATGTTCAAGTTATTACTAATATATGTATTGTTTTCAGTGAGACGTGTTTTGAGGTTTCTTGCTGTTTCGCTAATAAACAATCTGTCAGTCTACACAGGGGATAGTGTAAACCCTTGCATGGACTGGTTCAAGCTTCTTCAATTTTGTCCTAGGCAGATCTTTTATGGAGGTGCTGGTTGTGATGACTCTAGTATTAGCTTGTCCGAGTACTTGTTCAGTGCAACCTGACAGTAGGAAAGGATTTTAACTAGGTTAGGATTGGTGTTAGTGCGTAAACAATTGATGATCGGGAGGGCGCTTTTCTTGTAGTCTTTGATGAAGAAGGAAGGAAAGTATAGCTCAGAGAAGGTTGTGTGTATGTATATACATTCCTCCTCAAGAAACTCTGGACTGCAATTTCGGTATGTTCTTTGGAAAAATCCGATGATGATACCTTTTTTGGTCTTAGTATCTGGAATAGAAGCGTGAGACCATTTTTGTTTGTATGGTTCCTGTAAACTTGAAACCTTAGAGTGATATCTTCCAACCCCAGCCCCAAACATTTTGGAAGAATGTGGATTAAAAATGTTATACAAAGAAAATCCAGGAAGCAGCTCAGGTGAAGATTTACACACACACATGAGCTATTAAATGTCTGCATTAAATTCACCTTAATCCAACAAATAGAGGAGCAAACAAGACTGGAAAACACACTTTACCTTATTTTCACTAATAATGACGATCTGGTACGAAATGTAACTGTATCAAAGACAATACAAGGATCACTTCATGCTCCAAGTACAGATGTGTATATGAAAGAATCCTGTCCAGCAAAATGAGATCACTTATGATGGTGCGTCACCAAATTCAACTTCAATAACAAAAGCATCCATTAACCATGTCCTATACGAAAACTGTAGGGTAGATTTTCTAAATAATTCGGATCCAAACCTGTGCCAAGAAAAAATTAACTCTGTCGTACTTGATTTATGCTCAAGGCACATTCCCCTAAAAAAAAAAAATAGAAATGTAAACCAGAAAGAGAGAGAGAGAGACGCTTCCTCTGTAGACGAAAGCTTAGAATCACAGAACTGCTCAAAGGGGCCAGTCTATCTGGAACACAGAAAGAGGCACTGGGTAGAGAAATAAAAAATATCAAACTTCAGATCAAGGAATTATACAGGAACCAAGAAACACAATAAATTAAATTTAAAGAAATCAGCAATGCTTCTTTTCTTGTCCCAAATCTTCGGCAAAATTCCACATCCAGTACTGGGCTCTTGCAAAAAAAAGAGATGGGACTTACGTAGATGACAGCAAAGATATGAGGAGATACTGGAGTCCCAATATGACTCACTGTTTAGTGCACCGCTAATCAGACTAAGGGTTGACAACCTATATGACTAACTTTCTGAAATAACCATAACACTACAGGACTTTGAAAAAGCACTTAATGACAGGTTCATGCACTGTGCACTGTGCACTGTGCCCAGACTCGTGGAACTCCGCGTTCATCAAGACCTGCAGGTGTCCGTTTTTGATTGCCTTGATTATTCTATGGCGAGGGAGCATAGACAAGGTGGTCATCCCACAGTCACAAAAAGCAACGAATATAGCCCCGCGGCGGCGGATGTAGCCCACCCTGGGCATCATGGGTTTAGAGCAGGCTGGTCCTGCCTGTCCCAACTACTGGACCATAACGACAAGGCCTTTGGTGCAATAGAGGACAAACAAAATGCAGATGCAGCATACACAGACTTTGCAAAAGCCTTCGGCAAATGCGACCATGGTGTAATAGCGCACAAAATATGTGATAAAAGAATAACAGAAAAAGTTGGTAGATGGATCCATAACTTTCCAACAAACAAAGAGTAATAGTAAGCAGAGTAAATTCTGAGGCGGCTACAGTAAAGAGCTCGGTTCCACAAGGCACTGTACTTACCCCCATCCTGTTCCTTATTTTTATATACGACATAAACAGACATGTAAGCCACAGCACCGTGACCTTTGCGGATGGCACCCGAATTTACATGAAAACGAAGTTCAATGAAGAGAAATTTCAGTTACTCCGATATGGGAAACTCGAGGAAATTGATACCGTATCGGAGTATAAAACAAATTCCAACCACAGTAGAGCGAGAAACTAACGTGAAAGACCTGGGAGTGATTAGGTCAAAGGATCTCACTTTCAAGGATCACAACAGAGTTTCTATCACATCTGCTAAGAAAATGACATTATGGATAATGAGATCCTTTAAAACCAGTGATGCCAAGTCCATGATGGTTCTCTTCAAATCGCTTGTTCTCTATAAGCTGAAATATTGCTGTACACTAACGGCCCTTTTGAATGCAGGCGAAATTGCAGAATGTACAAAGAACTTTCACGGCACGCATAAATACGATAAAGCACCTAAACTACTGAGAACGTTTGAAGTCCCTTGATCTGTATTCCCTGGAACGAAGAATCACTCCCTACGAAAGCAAAAGACTGGGCAGGTGATGCAAGATCCCCCCAATGAAAAGCAGGGGCGCCGCAAGTACGCTAAAAGGCAGCACAGTAATTCTCAGGGTCCAAAACTGTTATATTGCCTCCTAGCATACATAATGGGTATTACAATATTGCAATGTTAATTACGAGAGCTATGGCAAACCCGATTACTCGGCCTGTTATTCTAAGGGAATCTGCTCTCATAACCAATAATGCAATACCGTAATAAAATAATAAAGGGTTTTTGTCCGGGGTATAAAATAAATACAGAGACAATAGCTTATAAATATATTTCTTTTACTAGTAAAACTGTATATATAAAATAGTACAATCTGTACAATAAAACATAAAAGCAAGAGTATGATCTTTGGTACAATAAGGATAAGCGTAATATTTTGTACTAAGGTAACACTATCACATTGTTATTTGAACGACTAAACTCAGTGACACACAAGTCACCATCTTACTAGTGACACACAAGACACCATCTTAATAGTGACACACAAGACACCATCTTACTAGTGACACACAAGACACCATCTTACTAGTGACACACAAGACACCATCTTACTAGTGACACACAAGACACCATCTTACTAGTGACACACAAGACACCATCTTACTAGTGACACACAAGACACCATCTTACTAGTGACACACAAGACACCATCTTACTAGTGACACACAAGACACCATCTTACTAGCGTCATACAAGACACCATCTTACTAGCGTCATACAAGACACCATCTTACTAGCGTCATACAAGACACCATCTTACTAGCGTCATACAAGACACCATCTTACTAGCGTCATACAAGACACCATCTTACTAGTGTCATACAAGACACCATCTTACTAGTGTCATACAAGACACCATCTTACTAGTGTCATACAAGACACCATCTTACTAGCGTCATACAAGACACCATCTTACTAGCGTCATACAAGACACCATCTTACTAGCGTCATACAAGACACCATCTTACTAGCGTCATACAAGACAAGCCCCAATGTCTCACACTTTGTGTAATCCTGAGTCAAGGACACCCTTCTGCTGTAACACACAATCGCTTCTGTGTCAACGACACTCTTGTCTGTGTCCTACGACACTCACTCGCTACTGTGTCATCACAGACACCCTGTTCTCTGTGTTCTCATACCACTCAATCGCTTCCGGGTCTACACCCTTAACTGTATCCACTCTATCTCTTTGTCCCTTTCTCTGTGTAACAGCGGTCCGTCGTGCCCTTTCCGCTGGTTCACTCTCCATGCCAGACAAGCGGCATGTCTCACGTGACATGTACAAGCCATAGTCACTGCATGGGTCGTCGTGCGGCCACCAAAGCCAGCAAACTGAGTCCAGTATGGTAGCTGGGGTACAGAAAAGCAATCTCCACAGCTCGACGTAAACCATACTGCAAATAACTGAGTAGTAAGGCAGACTGATACCACGTTACTCAGCCAAGTCGTTGATCATACTGCCTTTATGTCAGGTTTCACCCCCTGACATAAACTATGGTGACGTCACACCGGGCGCTGCAGCCCAGTAATACTGGACGTGCAGTGCCCAAATGGTCCGTCAACCATTCAACCCAATTATGTTGTTCAGGGGTTCGCAACAATTGGGATTCACAATAGACCCCTGGTTGTCTTCTAGAAGGCGCTGGACAGGCGCGTAAAGTCAATACCTGATCAGTCGGGCTGCGGTTCGTACGGTCTGCGTGTGGCCAGCATTAACAACCTGGTTGATCAGACCCTGATAAGCCAGGAAGCCTGGTCACAGACCGGGCCGCGGGGTCGTTGGTTCCCGAAACCTTCTCCAGGTATATACTCCACAAAAGTGGCAGTAAAGCAATGACCTGGACTTCCAACAATTGCACAACCCAGGGCAGCAATGGTTCAGAGCTGGTCGCTTTGGCCTTTCACAGCTACACGACCACTGTGACATGGTGGTGGACGCACTGGAGGATAAACAGAATGCAGATGTAGTATACACAGTCTTTGTAAAAACCTTCGACAACTGCGATCATGGTTTAATAACACACAAATTGCGTGATGAAGAAATAACTGGAAAAGTGGAGTAAATGGATCTATAACTTCCTAACTAACAGAACACAAAGAGTAGTAGTAATCAGAGTAAAATCCGAGGTTTCTACATTAAAAAGCTCTCTTCCACAAGATACAGCACTCAGTCCCATCCTTTTCCACATCTTTATATCTGACATAGACATAGATGTAAACCACAGCACCGTGTCTTCCTTTGCTGACGATGACAGAATTTGCAAGACTGTCATCCACTGATGACAATAAATCTCCAAGCGGACATCAACCAAGTCTTCATATGGGCCTCAGAAAACAGTATGAAGTTCAATGAGAACAAATTTAAATTACTTCGTTATGGAAAACCTTTGGAAATAAAAACTGAATTGGAATATAAAAAAAATTCATTCCGGCACCCTATCATTATGGCATCTGATCATTCTGCCAGCAGATCATTAAGGCACCCGATCATTATGGTACCCAATCATTATGGTACCCGATCACTCAGGAACAATACCACTCCGAAAAATGTGATGTTTAAGTAGAGAAAACTGAAGCTCTGAAATAGTTTAATGATCACTGTGGTGATGTAGAGGTATGGTGAACACTAAGAATATAGCATAGTGAACACCGTGGTTAAGTAATCGTATAGAGAATACAGAGGTAATAACATAGAGAACACTGTGGTTCTGTGAAATTTAGGAGAATATAGTGCTTGAATAATAGTGTTATGAACACTATGGTTATTGAAGAGTAGAGTGGACACTGTAGTTATATAACAGTATAGTGATCACTGTGGGTATGTAGTAGTATAATGATCACTCTAGTTATGCAAGAGTATAGTGAACACTGAGATTTTAAAAAAGTAAAAATAATATATTACGTAATAGTAAATTAAATTGTTTTGAAGTAGCAGTGTAGTGAACACTGTGGTGATGTAGCTATGTAGTGAACACTGTGGTGATGTAGCAGTGTAGTGAACACTATGGTGATGTAGCAGTGTAGTGAACACTATGGTGATGTAGCAGTGTAGTGAACACTGTGATGATGTAGCAGTGTAGTGAACACTGTGGTGATGTAGCAGTGTAGTGAACACTGTGGGGATGTAGCAGTGTAGTGAACACTATGGTGATGTAGCAGTGTAGTGAACACTGTGATGATGTAGCAGTGTAGTGAACACTGTGGTGATGTAGCAGTGTAGTGAACACTGTGGTAATGTAGCTGTGTAGTGAACACTGTGGTGATGTAGCAGTGTAGTGAACACTGTGGTAATGTAGAAGTGTAGTGAACACTGTGGTAATGTAGCAGTGTAGTGAACACTGTGGTAATGTAGCAGTGTAGTGAACACTGGTGATGTAGCAGTGTAGTAAACACTGTGGTGATGTAGCAGTGTAGTGAACACTGTGGTGATGTAGCAGTGTAGTGAACACTGTGGTGATGTAGCAGTGTAGTGAACACTGTGATGATGTAGCAGTGTAGTGAACACTGTGGTGATGTAGCAGTGTAGTGAACACTGTGGTGATGTAGCAGTGTAGTGAACACTGTGGTGATGTAGAAGTATAGTGAAAACTAGTGATGTAGCTGTGTAGTGAACACTGTGGTGATGTAGCAGTGTAGTGAACACTGTGGTGATGTAGCAGTGTAGTGAACACTGTGGTGATGTAGCAATGTAGTGAACACTGTGATAATGTAGCAGTGTAGTGAACACTGTGGTGATGTAGCAGTGTAGTGAACACTGTGGTGATGTAGCAGTGTAGTGAACACTGTGGTGATGTAGCAGTGTAGTGAACACTGTAGTGATGTAGCAGTGGAGTGAACACTGTGGTAATGTAGCAGTGTAGTGAACACTGTGGTGATGTAGCAGTATAGTGAAAACTAGTGATGTAGCTGTGTAGTGAACACTGTGGTGATGTAGAGTGATGTAGCAGTGTATTGAACACTGTGGTGATGTAGCAGTGTAGTGAACACTGTGGTAATGTAGCAGTGTAGGGAACACTGTGGTGATGTAGCAGTGTAGTGAACACTGTGGTGCTGTAGCAGTATAGTGAAAACTAGTGATGTAGCAGTGTAGTGAACACTGTTGTGATGAAGTAGTATAGTGAACACTGTTGTGATGAAGTAGTATAGTGAACACTGTTGTGATGTTGCAGTATAGGGAACACTGTTGTGATGCAGTAGAATAGTGAACACTGTTGTGATGAAGTAGTATAGTGAACACTGTTGTGATGAAGTAGTATAGTGAACACTGTTGTGATGAAGTAGTATAGTGAACACTGATGTGATGAAGTAGTATAGTGAACACTGTTGTGATGAAGTAGTATATTGAACACTGTTGTGATGAAGTAGTATAGTGAACAATGTTGTGATGAAGTAGTATAGTGAACACTGTAGTGATGAAGTAGTATAGTGGACATTGTAGTGATGAAGTAGTATAGTGAACACTTTTGTGATGAAGTAGTATAGTGAACACTGTTGTGATGAGGTAGTATAGTGAACACTGTTGTGATGCAGTAGTATAGTGAACACTGTTGTGATGAAGTAGTATATTGAACACTGTTGTGATGAAGCAGTATAGTGAACAATATTGTGGTGCAGTAGTATAGTGAACACTGTTGTGATTCAGTAGTATAGTGAAAACTGTTGTGATGAAGTAGTATAGTGAACGCTGTTGTGATGAAGTAGTATAGTGAACACTGTTGTGATGAAGTAATATAGTGAACACTGTTGTGATGAAGTAGTATAGTGAACACTGTAGTGTTGAAGTAGTATAGTGAACACTGTTGTGATGAAGTAGTATAATGAACATTGTAGTGATGAAGTAGTATAGTGAACATTGTAGTGATGAAGTAGTATAGTGAACAATGTAGTGATGAAGTAGTATACTGAACACTGTTGTGATGCAGTAGTATAGTGAACACTGTAGTGATGAAGTAGTATACTGAACACTGAAGTGATGAAGTAGTATAGTGAACACTGAAGTGATGAAGTAGTATAGTGAACACTGTTTTGATGCAGTAGTATAGTGAACACTGTAGTGATGAAGTAGTATAGTGAAGACTGTAGTAATGAAGTAGTATAGTGAAGACTGTAGTGATGAAGTAGTATAAGATAAGATTTCTTCGGATTTTTAACCCCGGAGGGTTAGCCACCCAGGATAACCCAAGAAAGTCAGTGCGTCATCGAGGACTGTCTGTCTTATTTCCATTGGGGTCCTTAATCTTGTCCCCCAGGATGCGACCCACACCAGTCGACTAACAATCCAGGTACATATTTGCTGCTAGGTGAACATGACAACAGGTGTAAGGAAACACGTCGAAATGTTTCCACCCTCCGGGAATCGAACCCGGGCCCTCCGTGTGTGAAGCGAGAGCTCAAGCCACTAGACCACCGGGCCACGCCACCGCTGTAGTGATGAAGTAGTATAGTGAACACTGTAGTGATGAAGTAGTATAGTGAACACTGTAGTGATGAAGTAGTATAGTGAACACTGTGGTAATGTAGCAGTGTAGTGAACTCTGTAGTGATGAAGTAGTATAGTGATCACTGTAGTGATGAAGTAGTATAGTGAACACTGTAGTGATGAAGTAGTATAGTGAACACTGTAGTGATGAAGTTGTATAGTGATCACTGTAGTGATGAAGTAGTATAGTGAACACTGTAGTGATAAAGTAGTATAGTGATCACTGCAGTGATGCAGTAGTATAGTGAACACTGTAGTGATGAAGTAGTATAGTGATCACTTCAGTGATGAAGTAGTATAGTGATCACTGCAGTGATGAAGTAGTATAGTGAACACTGTGATGTAAAATTTATTAAAACAAAATGTTGAATGTATTTTGTTTTGGAACTTAATAAATAATTTGTTAGTCTGGTATTTTTCGGGTGATTCCAAAATTCCAATAAATATTTTTTTTTATATTTTATTTAAGAGGACAAAAACATATAATAACACAAATCCAATAACAAAATTCAAACATGAATACTTGCAAATTACAAGTGCTGACCATAACTCAACACGTATCTCGTAAAATTCCAAAATGACACATTTTTTCACAATATGCTATGAAATTAGACACCACATACTCTCAATTATGTGCAAGGACATTCCCTGAGGACTAATAACATAATGCACATACAAAATAATAGCCAAAATACCAAATGAAGGCAATCAGTTAACAAAATATAAACATACTAACATGCTCCTAATAAAATCCCTACCCATCTTCATGATACATAAACATACAATACCAGTATAAATATATATACAATCGCCTCAGGCTTATCTACAATAAATTTATGAATGCAGGTGTATACATACTGAAAATAAACAACAATAACCAAAACCTAATACCCATTATATTACATACAATGCGGTGTACAGGACTACCCACCCGTGAAAAACCGTTCTCACAATGTATAAGAGAACACATAGCAAATACTAAATTTTATTTGGAGAGACATATATACAAATATATTATACAGTGCCATGCCATGGTCTGAAACAAAGCTTATATAACAAAATAAGCAGTATAGAACAAAAATTAACAACCTAACAACACCCTTATTAGTTAGTCTGGGGTAATATATTAACCATGAACAATAAATGCATAGGTAAAGCGACAACATGCCATGTCTTACGTTAACCCCTACATGTCGTACAATGACATGCTGAAATAAAAATTAACTAAACATATTAAATCGGAACAACAATCGTACTTTTGTTGAGAGTTTTAAATGTGAATTTCCATTAAGGGACATAATTATACCAACACAGTACACAAGACACTACCCTGCCAAGACAATTAACACAAAATCCATACATTAACATCACAATCAGTATAACAGAAAAGGTACTATAAGCAGTGAAACAGAATTTCTAACATGAAGCACACAATTTTTTTTTTTTTTTATTTAAATAGTTTATTTGAAACATAAACCCTACACACAAAGGTTTTTCGTACTCACTTGTTTATATATTTATTCAGAGAACATACATAATAAATTTTACCAATTTATCCCACAAAACCCTATAGACTTTGATACACCAATCATGATATCCGAGTGCAAACCTGAACAGATATATATCATGATGAGAAATGATGCCAGATATGAATCCAACGAATTTGCATCAACGACTAAGTCAACAAACCCCTACTTCCAAAACAAAAACAACTACCAAACCAAAGCAAATGTCACATAGTAAGGATTATAACTCAAAGAAAACTTACTTTGACATAGCAACGAGAAAACCAGCGCACCACAAGAATACCTTGACTATAGTCTACGGATTCATTACAATCCCAACCTAAGACTATCATGTACAGTACAGTAGTGACTGAAGAAACCTCCTCTTCCTTACCCCCCTCAGCCAAACCAAAGCCCTTGCACCGAAAAAAACCCCTATGAATTTAAAGGTAACCAAAAAGAAAGAAACCACACACATACAGCCTCGACTAAATCAACCCTATGCCCCGAAAGTCGTCTGTCAAACCCTGACCCACACAGAGTGCCAAGTCACCCGTATGTCTACCCCAAAACTCACCCCTTAAAAACCCCAACCAAGCAAACCCTCCTCACCCTTTCCCTACACCAGCATACATACAAATGAAAAAACCCTTATATAAGCAACGTTTGTCACCCGACCACCCAATACGTATCAGTCGTCAAGCCCTCTTCCAACTCACGTCTACCCCAATAGATCGGCAATCCTCAACTCCCTGTACGATTGATTGAAATCAGTTTCCCATGCTCTCCCATACACTACACGATTTCTGCATTTCGTCCTATAGATGCAAGCAGAAAGAGCTTTGACCCTTTCCCCTGCTCCCAAATCCCTAAGTCTCCATGAACCACATACAAAATCTACTAGATAATACATGAGACCCCTTCGGTCTGAGCATTAAGTCCCCTGAGGTCTAGAAACATTGCCCTCAAAAACGAGATGCCCCCACCCCTATATGGCGAAGCCCTCCCGGCCCACTCCCGTATTGGCCCCAAAGATTCACAAAATATATCCCATGCAGTGTAGTATCCAATTCCCCACATCTCACACATGCACCATCTCTCACCAAACCCATGCTCACTAAAGAAGCCTTTGACGCTACAGCATCATGTAAAAACCTAAACATGAACTCCCGATCCCTAGACCTCAGCTTCAACCCTTTTAATCCCCTCCATATCTCAGCCCAACCATACATAGGATATATCGACATGCATTCTATCACCTGATGAGAACCCCCAAAATACCTAGCCTACCAACCGAGATGTCCTGCGGGTGTCTTACCACCATCAAACTCCTTAATATATCCTTACCATATACCAGAGACCTGTCATCCCACCATTCACTCATCTCCCGGAGTACCCCCCCCCACTCCTTCTTCCCCTGACCTGCCTAATCCACCCCTCCGCATCAGACAACGTTTGAGGTACAAGCACAACAGTCTACGTTCTAACCAAATTAATCCCAAACCCCCCAATTTCACACTGTTGCGCACAACGTTACGCCCTACCCAATGCCTTCCACCAGCCCACACATACTTAAAAACATTCGTCCAGAACCTCCACGTCAGCCTGTAATAAAGGGAATATGGCAGCTACATACCACAGCTTATTATAAACCATACTATTCACTATTATTACCCCTCTGTCTCAAAGTAACTTCCTTCGCTCTCCAAACCTGCAGTAGGTCCGTCGCCCTGTATCACCCTGAGAATTCAATTTTCTTGCCAAACTACGATCCTTCATAAATTCCACCTCACATATCCTCACACTTGAAACGACGTGCCACACCTGACTTCTGCCCAACGTCCCTCCCACCCAAGTACCTACCTCCAATAATTTTGTTTTACTATCGTTTATTCTCATCCCAGTTGCTCCACAAAACACACGAACAATGTCCCCCACATTTACCAGGCCCTGCTCCGAACCCACAAGTACCGTAGTGTCGCCCACATACCCTACGATGCCCGTGCGTTCTTTTGCCTCATCAACATTCATCCACACCCCTACCTCAATTAATCTGTAAAAAGGGTCCTGTAAACATGCAAATAATATCTGTGAAAGGGGACAACCCTGCCGCAGACCCCTACCCATTGGAACCAAATTCCCCAATCTACCATTCACCTGTACTCTGACACACGCTCCCCCATACAACCTCTCAATCCACTTCACAATTTCTTCCCCAAAACCCTGCCTTCTCATTATGTCATACAGCACGTCCCTTTCCACACTATCATATGCACCCTTCCAATCTAAAGCCAAAACACCTCCTTTCCCATGCGCAACGTAATCTTTTAATTCGCTCAAGACCATTTACCACACTCCTACCGGGTATTCCACCTTGCACCTCTGCAATCACCTTCCCCAACACTTTCTTTATTCTATTACCTAGTATTTTAGCCAATATTTTATAGTCAGCATTCATTAGAATTATAGGCCTATAATTACTCAGAGAATCCTCCCCCCCTCCCTTCCTGACTAAAACTACAACCCCAATACTACTTTCTCCTTCCCCCACCCCTGCGGACTTCATACAATTCATCAAGCGCACTAGACAGTCCCTCACCGCATCCCAATTCTTCCTATAAAATTCATTTGCTATACCATCTATTCCTGGGGAACTCCCCTTACTCAGCCCATCCACTGCTACCCACACCTCCTCCTCGCTAATAACACCTCCCATAGCCTCTATCCCTCTCCTCCAACTGCTCTTGAATTCCCTCCAAAAGGAGATTCCTATACTCCAACCCACATCCACACTACTCATAACGTGCAAACCATTTATCCACAAATACTCCGACTGCCTCTGTTCCCCGAATTACCATACCCTGCTCATAACTCTCCAGCCTCTGCTCGACTTTCATACATTCTATTGTCCTCGCCTCACGCGCCACAGTGACTCAACACCGTTTTTGACGGCCTATCACCCACTAACAGATCATCTATACCAGCTTCATGCGGCACGCCCAAACCGCTCTATCTGTATGTCCCATAACTTTTCCTTTAATACACGGATTTCCCCGCATGACGACCACCTTTTTCATAACAACCCTGTAATTGCCCTCCACATACTTCATCAAACCGCATCTCCACCCCGCCTCCTCCTACCCAACTGCTGATAAAACTCCCTAATTCGCGGCTTGCCCACATTCGTCCACCACCCTAACAAGTTATCCTGCCTCTCACTCCTCGCCCATAATCCCCCCCCACCATTCGCTAAACTGCATTGATTTATCCCCCCACTAGTAATCCTACATTCAATTTCCAATAACCCCTATACCACTTTGGCAACGCCTTCCCAATTCAAATCAACTAAAATTCCCTGTGATCTGAAAATCCAAAGTCTATGGTTTGAACCCTACCCACTACTACCCTATCAGTTACATAAATCCTATCAAGTCTCGCCGCATACCCTTTCCTCACAAAAGTATGATCCACAGGGCCCCCTACACCTACCACATCCTTTAATCCTACACTTCCTAGCAAATCCCGAAAGCCACCAACTCACACCCTGCCCCTCTAGGCTCTACGTCCTCTTCCTTATAACACAGTTATAATCGCCCGACTACCACCACTCCAGGCAAGTCAAAGGCATAATCATGAAGTCTGAATAAAGCCCACCTTTACTATTCGTGACTGCTCTGCTGGCATATAGACACCTAAAAAACATACCCTGACCCCTCCCCACGAACCTTCCACTCGAACCACCCTACCCCCTTCCCCCACATTCCTCCCAAGACATTAGTTGAAAAGGGCTTGACTCCGAAATCGCAACTGCCGCCCCTCCCTTGAGCCTACCCGAAGACCCTGCAAAACCCGATACCCTTTCACTCTCAAATCCCTTCCACACCTATAATTATGCTCCTGGATGAAGGCCACCTGTCGCCAAAACGTCGCAAGGCGTACTCCACCCAGGAACGTTTAACATCCTCTTTCATACCATTAACATTTATTGTTAGACACTGGAATGCAAGTGCAAAGGTTTGCCCTTCGGCCGAGGGGAAGGCTGCGACCCTGACTTGCCCTTACCCACTCCCTTACCCACATGTTTCCCCCTTTACGGGGTCCCACCCAAATGGCATCTAAATCTTTCCTGGCAATCTCCACCAAAGACCTTTTACCCGGTCTCTGTGCCGGGCGTAAGAACGTCGTCACTATTGGACTGTGTCCGCTCTCTTACGGGTTCCCACCACCACTTCCATTCCCATGGCCTTATCTGACTGATGCACCTCTGCGACACTATTTCATGTGTTAAACACTGACCGGCCTGATGTGCCTCAACTGAGGCCTCTACCACCGGCTCTACCACTTCAACTGCTTCCACCACATCGACACTGCCTTCCCAGGCAACACTGGAAAAGGGTCCTCCATAATGCCTCTCAACACCTCCTCCAGAGGTAATCCTCGCAAGACACAACACCTGTGTTATCCACAACACTCTCACTTGGAGCCTCAGGCTCCTGGGGCAAAGTGCAGAAAGCCTCCCTGCCCCATCAACTATTTCACTCCACAAACGCTTCCCTTGTACCTCCTGAGGTACTTTCACCAGGTCCCCCTGGCTTCCTGACCAGCCGGCTCCCTGCGGGCCACGTCGTGTCTAGGTATCACTTCCTCTATGCAGTCTGCAGCAACGTGGTTATAGGCGCCACATAAGCGGCAAGTCCTCTGTTGTCCCGGTATGTCACGTATAGTTGATTCCTGAAGTCAGACATCACCACATATGACGGTATCGGCTTACGTAACGTCATTTTTAAAGAATAAGTCCCTTCATAGAGGCCCAACATTGACCCACACTCCACTTCCTGCGTTCACCGTGGGATCACCCATACTCGCTGAAAAGACCAGTAATATCCGTCGCATCCGCTTCAAAATGAACATTCTTGACCTTGATAAAAGTATATGTCCTTGATACGTCTTTCAACCGAACTTGCATTGTCGAGTTGACCGTATACACCTTGTCCTGGTGCTGATCAACAAGGCGTTCATAAACTGCAGCAGTTAGTAGTTTGACGAAACTCGGTTGATCCCGTTTAGCGCACGCCGTATAAATCCATAATATCTAGCCGAACATCATGCAGAATCGTAGGGAGCACCGTAGCAGCCGTGGCTGGATGTATGACGCCGGTGACCATGTCAATACACACTGTGTTAGAACGACGTCGGACAACAGTCTCCATGACAGTAGTTTAAGCAGTTAGCCAATTGCAAAAGAGTGTCACCAGGCGGCAGACCAGTGTACAGCACGTCCACCCCCGACCGAAGCAGGGAGGTAACTCTCCATTAAATATTGTGAATATAAAACTCGGTTCCCGGGCTGGACTAACTTTCAACTAATCACTTCCTTTACAATACGTTTAATTTTTTTGCTGATTCATTACTAAGTCTTAAATGTGACTCACAGGTTGGTATGTTCTTCAGGCAGGTGTTATAAAGTTTCTTCCTTTATTGTAGGTTAACCATAACATTGTTATTCAACAGAGACAGCCATGGGACGCAGTATCCACGCCCAAGAAGACAGTGAATCAGAATACGTGCAAGCTGTCAGGAAGTATGTTTACAGCTGCAGTTACACTTTTCTTACGAAATTTATTGTTTATCTAACCTTTACATTACTGAGTGAAATACAAGAGGAGCAACGATGTGTTCATTATTTTTCTTCTTTATTGGTGGTAGCGCCGAGGCTTGTAAGCCACCAGCTGACACTCTAAATACACACCCAGATGAGTCAAAGGATGTTAGGAAATATTTTTTTAGCATTAGAGTTAGTGGAAGTTGAATAATCTGGAGAATGAAGTAGTGGAAGCAAGTTCCATACATAGCTTTAAGAAGAGGTATGATAAGGCTCATGGAGCAGGGAGAGAGTGACTTAGTATCGACCAGTGAAGAGGCAGGGGTAAGAGTTATGACTCGACCCATGCAACCAATATATAGGTGAGTACACACACAGAGACACACACTCA
>WNWK01038996.1:0-17664 GCA_009830355.1 Cherax destructor
CCATCACCAGTGTAGCATACCATCACTCAGTGTAGCATACCAGCACTCAGTGCAGCATACCAGCACTCAGTGCAGCATACCAGCACTCAGTGTAGCATACCAGCACTCAGTGCAGCATACCAGCACTCAGTGCAGCATACCACCACTCAGTGCATACCATCACTCAGTGCAGCATACCATCACTCAGTGCAGCATACCATCACCAGTGCAGCATACCATCACCAGTGCAGCATACCACACTCAGTGCCAGCATACCATCACTCAGTGCAGCATACCATCACTCAGTGCAGCATACCATCACTCAGTGCAGCATACCATCACTCAGTGCAGCATACCATCACTCAGTGCAGCATACCATCACTCAGTGCAGCATACCATCACTCAGTGCAGCATACCATCACTCAGTGAGCATACCAGCACTCAGTGCAGCATACCAGCACTCAGTGTAGCATCCCATCACTCAGTGCAGCATACCATCACCAGTGTAGCATACCAGCACTCAGTGCAGCATACCAGCACTCAGTGCAGCATACCAGCACTCAGTGTAGCATACCATCACTCAGTGCAGCATCCATCACTCAGTGTAGCATACCATCACTCAGTGTAGCATACCATCACTCAGTGCAGCATACCATCACCAGTGCAGCATACCTTTACCTTTGATATACCTTTGAAGAGTTTCGGAGTATCATTTCCTGAGCCCGGCCATGGGCCAGGCTCGTTCTGGTGCTTGCCTGGTCAACCAGGCTGTTGCTGCTGGAGGCCGCTGCCCCACATATCCATCACAGCCTGGTTGATCTGGCACCTGGTGAAGATATTTGTCCAGTTTCCTCTTGAAGGCTTCCACTGGTTCCAGCCGTGTTTCGGATATCTTCTGGTAAGATGTTGAATAGTCTGGGACCCCGGATGTTAATACAGTGCTCCCGTATTGTCCCCACCGCACCCCTGCTCCTCACTGGGTTTATTTTACACTTTCTCCCATATCTCTCACTCCAGTATGTTGTTATGGCAGGTGCAGATTTGGGACCAGGCCCTCAAGTACTTTCCATGTATATATTATCATGTATCTCTCTCCTCCGCTCCAATGAGTACATGTTCAAGACTTGAAGGCGTTCCCAATAATTTAGATGTTTCAATGGCTCAATGTGAGCCGTAAACGATCTCTGGATTTGTTCCAGCTCTGCTATTTCTCCTGCCCTGAACGGGGCCGTCAGCACTGAGCAGTATTCTAAGTGAGGGAGCACTAGCGATTTGAATAGTGTCACCATCGGCATTGTTTCCTTTGTTTTGAAAGTTCTCAATACCCACCCCGTCATCTTCCTGGCTGTTGTGATCTTTGTCTTGTTATGGTCTTTAAACGACAGATCAGCAGACATAATTATTCCCAAGTCCTTTACGTGTTCCTTTTGTTCTATGTGGTGCCCCTCTTGCGTTTTGTATATAGTTTTCCTTTGAGTTCTTCATTTTTCCATACCTAAGCAGCTGAAACTTATCACCATTGAACGTCATGTTGTTCTCCACTGCCCATTGGAAGACTCTGCTTATGTCCTCCTGTAATTTTTCAGTGTCCTCTACGTAGTGACTTTCATGCTTATTTTAGTGTCATCTGCAAATGATGATACAAAAGTGTGCTGGGTGTTTTTATCTATGTCTGCTATGAGGATGAGAAACAGCAGAGGTGCCAGGACAGTGCCTTGGGGCACTGAGCTTTTGACCTGCTGATGCTGGATCTTGCCCTGTTCACTACTACTTTTGTGTTCTTTGTGTTAGGAACTCAAAATCCATCTGCCTACCTTCCCGTAATGCCTATGGCCCTCATTTTGTGCGCTATCACTCCATGATCGCATTTGTCAAACGCCTTTGCAAAATCTGTGTAAATCACATCTGCGTTTTGGTCGTCCTCCAATGCCTCCGTAATTCTGTCATAATGGTTCAGCAGCTGTGACAGGCATGATCGACCCGCTCTAAAGCCATGCTGGTTCGGGTTATGTTGGTTGTGCTGGTCCATGAACTTTGTAATCTGCCGTCTCATCACTCTTTCAAAGATTTTTATGATGTGAGAAGTGAGGGCTACTGGTCTGTAATTTTTAGCTAGTGCTCTACTACCTCCCTTATGCAAAGGAGCTATGTCTGCACTCTTAAGGCCTCTGGAATTTCACCTAGATCTAAGCTCTTTCTCCACAGAATACTAAGGGCTCTTGCTAATGGTATCTTTGCACTGCTTTATAAATAAAGCATTCCATGAATCTGGTCCAGGTGCTGAGTGAGTGGGCATGTTGGCCATTTCTTTTCGAAATCTATGGGATTTGTACTAATGTCGGTTAGGTGATCTGCGCAGCCTTCTGCTGGAGTGAAAATATTTCTGCATTTTCTACCTTGCTGTCATTTAGTGGGTTGCTGAACACTGACTCATACTGTTCTTTTAGAATTTCACTCATTTCCTGTTCATCGTCAGTATACGAATCTCCTCTCAATAATGGTCCAATTTACAGGTAGTTCTTAGCTTGGATTTTGCATAGGAGTAGAAATATTTTGGGTTTCTTGCAATATCCTGTATGGCTCTTTGTTCCCTTTGTACTTCTTCTGTCAGGTATGACATCTTAAGTTTTTGCTCAATTCCGTGATCTCTCGGTTAAGGCTATCTCTCTTCTGTTGCAACATAACTGTGTTTTTCAGCAATTCAGTAACCCGTTTTCTTCTCCTGTACCATCTCCTACGCCTCTCTCTATATCTGATCTTCTTCGGGTTCTCAATGGTACGTGTTTCATACATACCTTGTATGCTTCTGTATTCAGCTTCTAGGCACTGGTGGGGATTTAGGGTGCTCATGTCTGATTCCCATGATATGTCTGATAGCTCTTGGTTTATTTTTCCCAGTCAATTCTATGGTTATTAAAATTAAACTTACTGAACATTCCATCTCTAACATTAGTGTCGCAGTTCCCTAACCCTGAGTTAATACTAGTTTGAACTTCTATGATGTTATGATCAGTGCAGCATACCATCACTCAGTGCAGCATACCATCACTCAGTGCAGCATACCATCACTCAGTGCAGCATCCCATCACTCAGTGCAGCATCCCATCACTCAGTGCAGCATACCATCACTCAGTGCAGCATACCATCACTCAGTGCAGCATACCATCACTCAGTGCAGCATACCATCACTCAGTGCAGCATACCATCACTCAGTGCAGCATACCATCACTCAGTGCAGCATACCATCACTCAGTGTAGCATACCATCACTCAGTTCAGCATACCATCACTCAGTGAAGCATACCATCACTCAGTGCAGCATACCATCACTCAGTGCAGCATACCATCACTCAGTGCACGCATAGCCATCACTCAGTGCAGCATACCATCACTCAGTGCAGCATACCATCACTCAGTGCAGCATACCATCACTCAGTGCAGCATACCATCACTCAGTGCATCATACCATCACTCAGTGCAGCATACCATCACTCAGTGCAGCATACCATCACTCAGTGCAGCATACCATCACTCAGTGCAGCATACCATCACTCAGTGTAGCATACCATCACTCAGTGCAGCATACCACGGGCTTTGTGTTCTTACTTCCTTGCTACTGAATATCTACTTGAATTAAGTAAATCACAACATTTCTTAATTCTTTCAGCAAATGAGTCACATCAGTCACCAGTCAACAGCTATACCTCAAACGATGGTAGGCAACATTTGCTACTGAGAAAACACAGTTTTTTTTTAAAGGTTTCTAGATAATACGAGGATACTAATGAAGATGGTGTTAATAATGAATTAAGAAGTCAAAGCGTTCAGTGGCCATAAGGAGAAAAGTTGATTTTGCAGTTGCTCTGAAGAACCTTGTGGTAAATCTTTCAAGCATGGCAACCAAGATGCACATCTCATATTTGCTCGACAGTAAGAGGCTGCAGAACTGTGTACGATGTGCAGCTTCAGTCTCATATTGATTCTATACCACATCCGGCTTCCGAGCAATGCAAAGAACTATACAAGGCGACTCATCCGGAACCAAGCAAGTTTAACAGGCCAATCAAGTAGAATCTTTAACGCTAGAGGCATCGGTGACTTTGCTCCAATGTAAGTCACCCATCTGGCTTATCATCTTGGAAAGCTAGATGATAATATCATATCCAAAGACGGACAGCACTTTCACTTTGGCTGTTTCTTTCTCATCCAGTCCTCCACTGACTCATGTCTGGAACATGTTCTCGCTTCATATGTATACTAGAGACATACATGTATACTAGCGACATACATGTATATGTAGGAAAACTAAATATCCTGCAAAAACCTTCAGTGGCAAAACAAAAGAAACGATATAAGAGAAGGAGTTGAAGAAGGTCAGGCCGATCGTAGTCACTCAGAACTCGCCTGACTGGCCTTAATCTCACTATACCTACCTACTGCTTATTACTCACTATACCTCACCTACTGGCTTAATACTCACTAATACCTTACCTACTGGCCTTATATAATACCTTACCTACTGGCTATTACTCAATAATACCTTACCTACTGACCTTAATTACTCACTAATACCTCACCTACTGGTCTTAATTACTCACTAATACCTTACCTACTGGTCTTAATTACTCACTAATACCTCACCTACTGGTCTTAATTAGTCACACACATTTTACCAACTTACTCAGTCACAAAAACTGTAACAGGTCAGTCAACTGACCTGAGTCACCTGACTAGTTTTATTCAGTCTCCCAGATATTGCATGACTGATTTTAATAAACTAGCAAGACCTCACCTGACTGGCGGTGCTTTTGACGACGTTGAGGGACGATCAGATGGAAGCGAGTGATTAAGAAATATCTTCCTTCCCTAAGACAGGGAGATAGGTGGCTGAGAACAGACATAAGTCACATACTTATAAAGTATTATATATATATAAAAACAGAGCTTTTATAACTTTTTTTTAATGGTTTCTCTACACACGTAGGATTGGTTAGTTAGAAAATCTGCTTTTTACTTAGTAAGTACAGCCAATGGAAGAGCAAGAATTGTGTTGAAAATCCACCTTATGATGCTGCAAGTTCAGAATTTTAAATTTTACTTATCACCACATATAAGTTAAAATTACTACTTATAATGAGTAAGCAGAAGCTGAAATGAATCAGAAGATGAACAGAAATACAATGGAAAGTCGCATGCTTCCATTCCTTCCCTCCCTCCCCCTCTCACCTCGAAGATGATTGGTTGTAGGTATTAACGTGTTCCAGACACGCATGCCAGACCCACCACACAAGAATGGGGATTCCCCACAACGGAGTGGGCAACCCCACATGGAGTGTGATTAATATATTCATGGGGAGGTGTTAAACACTTACAGGATATACATGGCCTGGGAATGAGATGTAATCAAGTTTGAGCCCAGTAAGAGGGAACGGAAGTTCTAATCTGCAAGGATTAAGAGCCCTGCAACACATGCAAGACGAGCATCAAGGAGATGCAACACATCGGCACACCCAGGGTGAAGGTTAATCAATATCATACTACCCACCCCTACCCTACCATGACGGCTACCCACCCCCACCCTTCCGTCACTGCTACCCACTTCCACCCTACCGTCACTGCTACCCACTTCCACCCTACTATCACTGTTACCCACTTCCACCCTACCGTCATTGCTACCCACTTCCACCCTACTATCACTGCTACCCACTTCCACCCTACCGTCACTGCTACCCACTTCCACCCTACTATCACTGCTACCCACTTCCACCCTACCGTCACTGCTACACACTTCCACTTTTCTGTCACTGCTACCCACACAAACCCTACCGTCAATGTTACTCATCCTCACCCTACCACTAATGCTACCCATCCCCACCCTACCGTCAATGCTACCCATCCCCACCCTACCGTCAATGTTACCCATCCCCACCCTACCACTAATGCTACCCACCCCATCCTACCATCACTGCTACCCAACCCCATCCAACCGTCACTGCTACCCACCCCCACCCTATCGTAAATGCTACCCACTCCACCCTACCGTAAATGCTACCCACCCCCACCCTACCGTCAATAATACCCACCCCCACCCTACCGTCACTGCTACCACCCCACCCTACCGTAAATGGTACCACCTCCACCCTACTGTCAATGCTACCCAACACCACCCTACCGTCACTGCTAATCACCCCACCCTACCGTCACTGCTGCCCTCACTGCTACCCTCACTGCTGCCCTCACTGCTGCCCTCACTGCTGCCCTCACTGCTACCCTCACTGCTGCCCTCACTGCTGCCCTCACTGCTGCCCTCACTGCTGCCCTCACTGCTGCCCTCACTGCTGCCCTCACTGCTACCCTCACTGCTACCTCACTGCTCCTCACTGTCCCTCACTGCTGCCCTGCTGCCCTCACTGCTGCCCTCACTGCTACCCTCACTGCTGCCCTCCTGCTGCCCTCACTGCTCCTCACTGCTACCTTCACTGCTACCCTCACTGCTGCCCACTGCTACCTCATGCTCCCTACTGCTGCATGCTCCCTCACTGCTGCCCTCACTGCTGCCCTCACTGCGCCCACTGCTACCTCACTGCTACCCTCCACTGCTCCTCACTGCTACCCTCACTGCTGCCCTCACTGCTGCCCTCACTGCTGCCCTCACGCTGCCCTCACTGCTACCCTCACTGCTGCCCTCACTCTCTCACTGCTGCCCTCACTGCTGCCTCACTGCCCTCACTGCTACCTCTCACTGCTGCCCTCACTCTACCTCACTGCTCCCTCACTGCTACCCTCACTGCTGCCCTCACTGCTGCCCTCACTGCTGCCCTCACTGCTGCCCTCACTGCTGCCCTCACTGCTACCCTCACTGCTGCCCTCACTGCTGCCCTCACTGCTACCCTCACTGCTACCCTCACTGCTGCCCTCACTGCTGCCCTCACTGCTCACTCACTGCCCTCACTGCTGCCCTCACTGCTGCCCTCACTGCTGCCCTCACTGCTGCCCTCACTGCTGCCCTCACTGCTGCCCTCACTGCTGCCTCACTGCACCCTCCTGCCCTCCTGCTACCTCACTGCACCCCACTGCTGCCCTCACTGCTGCCCTCACTGCTGCCCTCACTGCTGCCCTCACTGCTACCCTCAGTGCTGCCCTCACTGCTACCCTCACTGCTACCGTCACTGCAGCCCTCACTGCAGCCTTAACTGCTACCCTCACTGCTGCCCTCACTGCTACCATTACTGCTACCCTCACGGCTGCCCTCACGGCTGCCCTCACTGATGCCCTCACTGCTGCCCTCACTGCTACCCTCACTGCTACCCTCACTGCTGCCCTCACTGCTGCTCTCAGTGCTGCCCTCACTGCTGCCCTCACTGCTGCTCTCACTGCTGCCCTCACTGCTGCCCTCACTGCTCTTGAACCCAAGATTTTACTTAAATTTCTTCTCGTCTTATATTTACCCATATTGCTTCTGCTGATCCTCTTCCTAAGTTTTATTCTTATTCTTCCTCCTCCACCTCCTCTTCCTAAGTTTTGTTCTCATTCTTCCTCCTCCACCTCCTCTTCCTAAGTTTTATTCTTATTCTTCCTCCTCCACCTCCTATTCCTACCTGGAGGGTATTCCGTGATCAACGCCCCGCTGCCCGGTCCACGACCAGGCCTCCCAGTGGATCAGGGTCTGATCAAGTAGGCTGTTACTGCGTGCCACACGTAGTCCAACGTACGAACCACAGCCTGGTGATCCGGCAACGACTTTAAGTATCTGTCCAGCTCCCTCTTGAAGACAACCAGGATTATATTGGTAATTTCCTTATAGTGGGAGGCTGTTGAACAGTCTTGGGCCCCCGGACACTTATGGTGTCTTCTCTTAGTGTACTGATGGCCCCCCTACTTTTCACTGGGGGTATGTTGCATCGCCTACCAAGTCTTTTGCTTTCGTAGGGAGTGATTTCTGTGTGCAGATTAGGGACCAGTCCCTCTAGGATTTGCCAGGTGTAGATTATAATGTATCTCTCTCGCCTGCGCTCCACTGAGTACAAGTCAAGTGCTTCCAGGCGTTTCCAGTAGTTAAGGTGTTTGATGGAACTGATATGTGCAGTAAAGGTTCTCTGTACATTCTCTAGATCTGCGATTTCACCTGCCTTGAATGGGATGTTAGTGTACAACAGCATTCCAGTCTAGAGAGAACAAGTGATTTAAAAAGTATCTTCATTGGCTTGGCATCTCTTGTCTTGAATGTTCTCATTATCCATCCTATAATTTTCCTCGCAGATGTGATAGTGTCACTCTTATGATCCTTGAAGTTGAGATCCTCAGATATTACCACTCCCAGGTCCTTCACATTACTTTTCCGCTCTATTGTGTGATTGGAGTTTGTAATATACTCAGTCCTAGCTATTATTTCCTCCAGTTTTCCATAACGGAGTAGTTGGAATTTGTCTTCATTGAACATCATATTGTTCTCTGTTGCCCATTGGAAAACTTGGTTTATATCTTCTCTGAGATTTGCCGTGTCCTCAATGGATGACACTCTCATGCAGATCCTAGTATCATCTGCAAAGGATGATACAGTGCTATGGTTTACATCTCTGTCTATGTCTGATATGAGGATGAGGAACAGGATACTGTGCCTTGTGGAACAGAGTTCTTCATCATGGCAGCTTCCAATTTAATTCTGTTTACCACTACTCTTTGTGTTCGATTGGTTAAAAAGTTGAAGATCCATCAGCCCACTTTGCCAGTTATCCTTTTAACACGCATTGTGTGCGCTATTGCACTATGGTCGCACTTGTCAAAGACTTTTGCAAAATCTATGTATACTACATTTTCATTCTGTTTGTTTTCCAATGCATCCAAGACCATATCATAGTGTCCAGTAGTTGCTTTCTTATTCTCATATCCCCTTCCCCTTTTCGTCTTCCTCTTCCTGCTTCTCGTCCTCCTCGTCACCCTCTTCATTTTGGTTATGCTCTTATTCCTCTTTCCTGTTCCTTCTATTGCTATTATTTTTACTTCTATTCTTTCTCGTTCTATTTCTTTTTATCCTGTATTCCTTGTCCTCCTGCTACCCTTTGCATTTGTCTTCCTTCTCCCAGTGTATCATGTCCTTTCTCCTATTTTTTTTCAAACACCTCTTCTTCCTCTTCCTCCTCCTCCTCCTTCCCCTCTTGCTTCTTGTCTGCTTCGTTATCATTCTAATAATCACTTCCTCTTTTCCCAAAATTTTCTTTCCCTTCTCCCCTCCTCCTCCTCTCCTCTTCTCTTTCTTCCCCAAACTTTCGTAACCCGAGTATGGATTATTTTTAACTCTGTTATACTTTGCTTCCTTTTTTTATGTTCTCACCTTTTGTTTTCCTCTTTTGTTTCTTGATGCATCTGGCTTCCCTTGACTTTCTTCCGCTTTTTTATGTAAATCAGCACCCCTGCTGTGAGACATGAGGGTTTGGGTGCTGCAAGAGCACGAAGAAAGAGGTGTGGGGAGAGGTAGACTAGTAGGAAGAAAACTTAAACCTGGGAAGAGGGAAGAAAAGAGGATTAGAAGGCAAAAAAAATACACCTGTAAAAATCAGTGCAAGACTCTGCACCTCTGTACGATTTCCTGTAGGAAGTACAGTAAAACTGCCTGTAAGAAACAATAAAAAATCCTTTGTAGGAACCACTGTAAGACCCACAAAAAAAGACGAGAGTCAGAGCTATTGTAAGAACCACTTTACGATTCTCTGTAAAACGTACAGTACCTCTGTAGGATCTACTGTAAGAATTACTTTAAGGACTACTGTAACAACCACTGTAGGATCTACTGTAAGAATTACTTTAAGGGCTACTGTAACAACCACTGTAGGATCTACTGTAAGAATTACTTTAAGGGCTACTGAGAACCACTGTAGGATCTACTGTAAGAATTACTTTAAGGGCTACCATAAGAACCACTGTAGGATCTACTGTAAGAATTACTTTAAGGGCTACCTAAGAACCACTGTAGGATCTACTGTAAGAATTACTTTAAGGGCTACCGTAAGAACCATTGTAGGATCTACTGGGTAAGAAGTACTTTAATGACTACTGTAAGAACCACTGTAAGAACCGTTAGAGCCACTGTAAGTCGACAGCCCAATTTAGAAAGCACTAGCCAGGAATGAAGTTGATTTTCTCTTTTGAATCCACAAAAACTAGAAGGTGATCGATAGAGGTGGAAGGTGAGAGTTGTGCTTAGGAGTGGGGTGGGAGTCGTGAGGAGTGGGGTGGGAGTCGTGAGGAGTGGGGTGGGAGTCGTGAGGAGTGGGGGTAGGGGTGGTACTGGAGTCCTGGTGTGGAGAACTGATGAGGTGACGGGTAGGTGAGGGAGAGTATGAGGTAGCGGTCAGGTTAGAGGGGAGGTGGAGATTAGTTGGGGAGAGGATGAGTTGGTTGAGGTGGTGGAGGGAGGGAAGGGGTTAGCTAGGAAATACGTAGAGGTGAGTAGAGAGTTAGTTGGGAAATACGTAGAGGTGAGTAGAGAGTTAGTTGGGAAATACGTAGAGGTGAGTAGAGAGTTAGTTGAGAAATACATAGAGGTGAGTAGAGAGTTAGTTGAGAAATACATAGAGGTGAGTAGAGAGTTAGTTGGGAAATACGTAGAGGTGAGTAGGGAGTTAGTTGAGAAATACGTAGAGGTGAGTAGAGAGTTAGTTGGGAAATACGTAGAGGTGAGTAGAGAGTTAGTTGGGAAATACGTAGAGGTGAGTAGAGTTAGTTGGGAAATACGTAGAGGTGAGTAGAGAGTTAGTTGGGAAATACGTAGAGGTGAGTAGAGAGTTAGTTGGGAAATACGTAGAGGTGAGTAGAGAGTTAGTTGGGAAATACGTAGAGGTGAGTAGAGAGTTAGTTGGGAAATACGTAGAGGTGAGTAGAGAGTTAGTTGGGAAATACGTAGAGGGAGTAGGAGGTAAGTTGGGAAATACGTAGAGGTGGAGTAAGAGTTAGTGGGAAATCGTAGAGGTGAGTGAGAGTTAGTTGGGAAAAGGTGAGGTGGTAGTAAGTTAGTGGTTAAGTAGGTAGAGAGATTGAAGTGGAGGAGATTGTAAAGTGTGAGGAGATATGTAGAGTGTGAGTAGAGATTGTAAAGTGTGGGAGATTGTAAAGTGTGAGGAGATTGTAAAGTGTAGGAGATTGTAAGTGTGAGGAGATTGTAAGTGTGAGGAATTGTAAAGTGTGAGAGAGATTGTAAGTTGGGGAGATTGTAAAGTGTGAGGAGATTGTAAAGTGTGAGGGAGATTGTAAAGTGTGAGGGAGATTGTAAAGTGTGAGGAGATTGTAAAGTGTGAAGGAGATTGTAAAGTGTGAGGAGATTGTAAAGTGTGAGGGAGATTGTAAAGTGTGAGAGAGATTGTAAAGTGTGAGAGAGATTGTAAAGTGTGGGAGATGTAAAGTGTGAGGAGATTGTAAAGTGTGAGAGATTGTAAAGTGTGAGGAGATTGTAAAGTGTGAGGGAGATTGTAAAGTGTGAGGGAGATTGTAAAGTGTGAGGGAGATTGTAAAGTGTGAGGAGATGTAAAGTGTGAGGGAGATTGTAAAGTGTGTAGGAGATCGTAAAGTGTGGGGCAGATCGTAAAGTGTGTGAAGGAGATCGTAAAGTGTGTGGGAGATTGTGAAGTAATCGAATTTATAAAGTGAGCGAGATTGTTACTAGAGTGATACAGAGTACAAAGTGAGGGAAACAGTGATACAGAGTACAAAGTGAGGGAGACAGTGATACAGAGTACAAAGTGAGGGAGACAGTGATACAGAGTACAAAGTGAGGGAAACAGTGATACAGAGTACAAAGTGAGGGAAACAGTGATACAGAGTACAAAGTGAGGGAGACAGTGATACAGAGACAAAGTGAGGGAACAGTGATACAGAGTACAAAGTGAGGAACAGTGATACAGAGTACAAAGTGAGGGAGACAGGATACAGAGTACAAAGTGAGGGAGACAGTGATACAGAGTACAAAGTGAGGGAAACAGTGATACAGAGTACAAAGTGAGGGAGACAGTGATACAGAGTACAAAGTGAGAGAGACAGTGATACAGAGTACAAAGTGAGGGAGACAGTAAACAGAGTACAAAGAGGAGACAGATGGAGAGTACAAAGTGAGGAGACAGTAATACAGAGTACAAAGTGAGGGAGACAGTGATACAGAGTACAAAGTGAGAGAGACAGTGATACAGAGTACAAAGTGAGGGAGACAGTGATACAGAGTACAAAGTGAGGGAGACAGTGATACAGAGTACAAAGTGAGGGAGACAGTGATACAGAGTACAAAGTGAGGGAGACAATGATACAGAGTACAAAGTGAGGGAGACAGTAATACAGAGTACAAAGTGAGGGAGACAGTGATACAGAGTACAAAGTGAGGGAGACAATTATACAGAGTACAAAGTGAGGGAGACAGTAATACAGAGTACAAAGTAAGGGAGACAATGATACAGAGTACAAAGTGAGGGAGACAGTGATACAGAGTACAAAGTGAGGGAGACAGTGATACAGAGTACAAAGTGAGGGAGACAGTGATACAGAGTACAAAGTGAGGGAGACAGTGATACAGAGTACAAAGTGAGGGAGACAGTGAAACAGAGTACAAAGTGAGGGAGACAGTGATACAGAGTACAAAGTGAGGGAGACAGTGAAACAGAGTACAAAGTGAGGGAGACAGTGATACAGAGTACAAAGTGAGGGAGACAGTGAAACAGAGTACAAAGTGAGGGAGACAATGATACAGAGTACAAAGTGAGGGAGACAGTGAAACAGAGTACAAAGTGAGGGAGAGAGTGATACAGAGCACAAAGTGATGGAGAGAGTGATACAGAGTACAAAGTGAGGGAGACAGTAATACAGAGTACAAAGTGAGGGAGACAGTGAAACAGAGTACAAAGTGAGGGAGACAGTGATACAGAGTACAAAGTGAGGGAGATAGTGATACAGAGTACAAAGTGAGGGAGACAATGATACAGAGTACAAAGTGAGGGAGACAGTGAAACAGAGTACAAAGTGAGGGAGACAGTGATACAGAGTACAAAGTGAGGGAGACAGTGAAACAGAGTACAAAGTGAGGGAGACAATGATACAGAGTACAAAGTGAGGGAGACAATGATACAGAGTACAAAGTGAGGGAGACAGTGAAACAGAGTACAAAGTGAGGGAGACAATGATACAGAGTACAAAGTTAGGAGACAGTGAAACAGAGTACAAAGTGAGGAGACAGTGATACAGAGTACAAAGTGAGGGAGACAGTGATACAGAGTACAAAGTGAGGAGATAGTATACAGAGTACAAAGTGAGGGAGACAGTGATACAGAGTACAAAGTGAGGGAGACAGTGAAACAGAGTACAAAGTGAGGGAGATAGTAATAGAGAGTACAAAGTGAGGGAGACAGTGATACAGAGTACAAAGTGAGGGAGACAGTGATACAGAGTACAAAGTGAGGGAGACAGTGATACAGAGTACAAAGTGAGGGAGACAGTGATACAGAGTACAAAGTGAGGGAGACAGTGATACAGAGTACAAAGTGAGGGAGACTGATGGAGAGTTCAAAGTGAGGGAGACAGTGATACAGAGTACAAAGTGAGGGAGAGAGTGATACAGAGTACAAAGTGAGGGAGACAGTAAGAACAAAGGAGACCCAGGTTAGGGAGATTGGAAAGTGGAGAGATGTAAAGTGAGAGATTGTAAAGTATGAGAAGTGTGACATAACGCAGAACCTTGAAGAGAAAATAAATATAAGTGGGACAGATAACTTAAAGAAATACTTAAAAACAAAGTTTCTGTTACAGAGTAATACCCTTTCCATTCATGGAGGATAATTTTAAGGTGCTTGATACTTTGTTGTCACCGTTTTCACTTCATATGAACCTCAAGCTGACGTACCTTGACAAGGGTTCTCGTTTCTAAATCAATAAGGTTAAGTGATAATCTGTCCACTTGTGTTTTGAGACTTCTAAATTGATCTGGTATCCTGTTGGGACTGCACAGGTTGTTGTACCTTAGTCTAAGTTGACATTTTGGATTTTAAGAAGAAGAGAAAATAAATTAACTGGTAAGGTCACTTTTAAAACAGGTGACTGTAGAAAGGGCAGTGAAAAGAATATAAAGGCAGGTGCGCGAGGGTGATGGATGTTGCATATAGGAAGGCAGTAATTAAGGGTCGATGCTGATATCGTATATTGGGGAGTGGACAGGGAAGTGAATTTAGTGAGGGGAGGAGAGAGAGAGAGAGAGAGAGAGAGAGAGAAGAGAGAGAGAGAAGAAGAAGAAGAAGAAGAAGAAGAGAGAAGACAGACAGACAGACGAGACAAACGAGACATACAAAAACAAAGACAAGAAAGAAGAAGAAGAAGAGAGAGAAGAAAGAGAGAGAGAGAGACGGGAAAGTAGGAAAAAGTATAACCTTCAAATAAATATTGAACATATTCGCCTTTTTTCAATTTAGCGATCATCAAAGAATCTCTTGCTCTCTCTCTCTCTCTCTCTCTCTCTCTCTCTCTCTCTCTCTCTTGGTATAAAAGATGGAAGGAGGTCATTCACCTCACTTTGTCCCAGGAACTTACGGCCTCCCAGTGATGTTTCATGAGTGCCCGGGCCTGTACAATGCTGTACAAGGAGCCTGAGACACAGACATCAGGATCTACCTAAGCGATTATCCATCTTTGCAGTTCTACATCAGTACGACTGTAAAGTATAATAAATTTACACCTTCACTTAGATAAACCCAGGCAAGAATCCACCTACTCTTGGATCCACCTCACAAGAAACTGAACACCCGGGTGACACGCATACCACGACCCAGGTACCAGACAGTTGCGATATCACTCAAGGATTCATACAAAGAAAAGGAGTCAAAACCTTTTTAGGCACACCTACTGACAGAGACAGGATGTTCCAGAGATGGGACACAGCAACAAGGGGTCACAGTTGGAAGTTGAAGACTCAGATGAATCACAGTGATGTTAGGAAGTATTTCTTTAGTCACAGAGCTGTCAGGAAGTGGAATAGTCTGGGAAGTGATGTAGTGGACGCAGGATCCATACATAGGTTTAAGAAGAGGTAGGATAAAGCTCATTGAGCAGGAAGAGTGACCTAGTAGCAACCAGTGAAGAGGCGGAGCCAGGAGCTATGAATCGACCCCTGCAACCACAACTAGGTGAGTACACAGACACAGACACACACACACACACACACACACACACACACACACACACACACACACACACACACACACACACACACACACACACACACACACAAAACAGGCTAAATGTCTGTCGACAAGTGCCTTTGACAACTAGTAACCGCCAGCACTTAACAATGTCACCAGAAGCGTTCAACAAACACTAAAGTTTCTCCAGTAGAAGACACAAACGTAGAATTTCCCTTCTTGTTAAGCTCGTATAGCAACTCAAGAAACTTTTAAATGACTGCAGTTAGACTGGTCTTGCAGCTGAGAGAGAAACACTATAAAGAAAACTTGAAAGAATTGAACCTCAAATCACTGAGGAAGATAAGATTTAGGGAAGATATACACATAATCCTCTGGAATATTGCAAATGATTGATGAGGCAAACTAAATCAGGAGAGACCAGAGCAAAACAATACAAACACACACACACACACACACACACACACACACACACACACACACACATAAGGCAAAGGACCCAGGAGAATAAGGAGAGCAGTCGTAGATCCAGAACTGAATATGCACAGGTAAGAAGGGAGGCCCAAAGACAGTACGAGAATGACATAGCAGCGAAAGACAAATCTGACCCAAAGCTGCTGTACAGCCACATCAGGAGAACAACAGTCAAGGACCAGGTGATTAGGCTGAGGAAGGAAGGAGGGGAGGTCACAAGAAATGACCGCGAGGTGTGTGAGGAGCTCAACATGAGATTCAAAGAGGTGTTCACAGAGGAGATAGAAGGGCCTCCAGAAAGGCGGAGAGGTACGGTACACCATCAGGTGCTGGACACAATACACACAACTGAGGAGGAAGTGAAGAGGCTACTAAGCGAGCTAGATACCTCAGAGGCGATGGGGTCGGATAACATCTCACCGTGGGTCCTGAGAGAGGGAGCAGAGGAGCTATGTGTACCCCTAACAACAATCTTCAACACATCTATCGAAACAGGGCAACTACCTGAGGTATGGATAACAGCAAATGTAGTTCCAATTTTTAAAAAAGGAGAGAGGAACGTAGCACTAAACTACAGACCAGTGTCATTGACATGTATAGTATGCAAGGTCACGGAGAAGATAATCAGGAGAAGATTGGTGGAGCACCTAAAAAGGAATGAGCTTATCAACGACGGCCAACACGGATTCAGGGACTGGAAATCCTGTGTCACAAACCTACTGGAGTTCTACTACAGGGTGACAGCAGTAAGACAAGAGAGAGAGGGGTGGGTAGATTGCATATTCTTGGACTGTAAAAAGGCGTTTGACACAGTTCACACAAGAGATTAGTGCAGAAGCTGGAGGACCAGGCAGGGATAACAGGGAAGGCACTACAATGGATCAGGGAATACCTGTCAGGAAGACAGCAGCGAGTCATGGTACGTGGCGAGGTGTCAGAGTGGGCGCCGGTGACGAGTGGGGTTCCACAGGGGTCAGTCCTAGGACCGGTGCTGTTTCTGGTATTTGTGAACGACATGACGGAAGGAATAGACTCCGAAGTGTCCCTGTTTGCAGATGATGTGAAGTTGATGAGAAGAATTCAATCGGACGAAGACCAGGCAGAACTACAAATGGATCGGGACACGCTGCAAGCCTGGTCCAGCAATTGGCTCCTGGAGTTCAGCCCCACCAAGTGCAAAGTCATGAAGATTGGGGAAGGGTAAAGAAGACCGCAGACGGAGTACAGTCTAGGTGGCCAGAGACTACAGACCTCAATCAAGGAAAAAGATCTTGGGGTGAGTATAACACCAGGCACATCTCCCGAGGTGCACATCAACCAAATAACTGCTGCAGCATATGGGCGCCTAGCAAACCTAAGAACAGCATTCCGACATCTTAATAAAGAATCGTTCAGGACCCTGTACACTGTGTACGTTAGGCCCATACTGGAGCATGCAGCACCAGTTTGGAACCCACACCTAGCCAAGCACGTAAAGAAGCTAGAGAAAGTGCAGATGAATCACAAAGATGTTAGGAAGTATTTCTTCGGTCAGAGAGTGGTTGGGAAGTGGAATAGTTTGGGAAGCGATGTAGTGTAGGCAGGCTCCATACATAGCTTTAAGAAGAGGTATGATAAAGCTCATGGCGCAGGGAGTGACCCAGTAGTGGCCAGTGGAGAGGCGGGGCCAGGAGCTATGAATCGCCCCTGCAACCACAGTTAGGTGAGTACAACTAGGTGAGTACATACACACACTAATTATATATATATATATATATATATATATATATATATATATATATATATATATATATATATATATATATATATATATATATATATATATATAGATACATATAATTTTTATATGTTGGGAGGTACCACCTCTAGAACTTTACTGAGGAGCCCTCATCCTCAGAAGACAATAAACGTACCTCAAGGAAAACTCCAAGGAGTTCTCCCCGGAACTGTTTGAATATTTTCTTCTCCTACCACTCCCTATATATATTATATGACTGCTTTATCAATAGACAGGATAAGTAACATAAAACCCATGAATACTGGTGGCACAA
>WNWK01038997.1:0-7500 GCA_009830355.1 Cherax destructor
GGAAGTTGGGGGTCTTTTTTAAATTAAATTTTGGGAGCCTCGGTCTTTGTTCGTTAGAATTTGGGCCTGGTCTTTGTTCAGTTAGAATGTTGGACCCTCGGTCTTTGCCCAGTTAGACTGTTGGACCCTCGGTCTTTGCCCGAGACTGTTGGGTCGGTCTTTGCCCATTTAGGCTGTGGAGCCTCGGTCCTTGTCCAGTCAGACTTTTGGGAGCCTCAGTTTTTGTCCAGTCAGACTGTTGGAGCCTCAGTTTTTGTCCAGTCAGACTGATGGATCCTCGATCTTTGTCCAGTCAGACTGATGGAGCCTCGATCTTTGTTCAGTCAGACTGTTGGACCCTCGGTCTTTGCCCAGTCAGACTGCTGGGAAGGGCCCTAAGTGCTCTTTAAGGATCCTTAAAACATAAATTTGAACATTTTAGGCTCCCCAAAAGCCCCAAAGCGAGCCCCCCTTGAGCTCCTGCTGGGCTTGGCGGGGCTCCTTAAGCACCTGTTGTGGGCTCCTTGAGAAGGTGAGTGAAGGTCAGGTGAGAGTCTGGCACAGGTGAAGGTCAGGTGACTGGGGTTCCCAGAGTCCTGGGCTATGTGATGCTGTCAGGGGTGATGCTGGCGGGCTCTTGATCCAGGGGCTTGGAGCAGTGTGGGGCAGGAGGGGGTGGGGTAAGACAGAGAGAGACAGACAGACAGAGTACATGACAGTAAAGCTAGACATGTTAGAACAGCTGGTAAACGTTAGTACATCTTAGTGCATGTTAGTACACGCTAGTACATGTTAAACGCTAGTACATGCTGGTAAACAGTAGTACATGAGAAAAACAGACATCAAGTCTTTTGTTCACACTGAGACTATCTACTGAGAAGTACTACTACTTCTGTCTAGATTAAGAACTATCATGTATTATCTCTTCTAGTTATCTCTTGTTCTGCGTCTAGTTATCTCTAGTTCTACTAGTTATTTTAGTTCTGCTTCTAGTTACTTAGTTCTACTTCTAGTTTTTTTCACTTCTAGTTATCTCTAGTTCTACTTCTAGTTATCTCTAGTTCTACTTCTAGTTATCTCTGTTCTACTTCTAGTTATTTCTAGTTCTACTTCTAGTTATCTTAGTTCTACTTCTAGTTATCTCTAGTTCTACCCAGTTATCTCTAGTTCTACTTCTATTTTCTATTCTACTTCTAGTTATTTTTAGTTCTACTTCTAGTTATCTCTAGTTCTACTTCTAGTTATTTCTAGTTCTACTTCTAGTTATCTCTAGTTCTCTTCATTATCTCTAGTTCTACTTCTAGTTATCTTAGTTCTACTTCTAGTTATCTCTAGTTCTACTTCTAGTTATTTTAGTTCTATTCTAGTTATCTCTAGTTCTACTTTTTTATCTCTAGTTCTACTTCTAGTTATCTCTAGTTCTACTTCTATTATCTCTAGTTCTATTTTTTAGTTATCTCTAGTTCTACTTTAGTTATCTCTAGTTCTATTTTTGGGACAACGTGTTGCTGGTCAACTTACACCAGTGCTATGACCCCAACTACAATAACTTCTATACTGCTACTACTACTATTTGCTGCTGCTACTACTACTACTACCACTACTGCTACTACTACTACTACTACCACTACTGCTGCTACTACTATGTCCCCTCTCCAGTGATGGTGCCAGCTTGGTAGCTCCACTCTGTACCCTCTCCAGTGATGGTACCAGCGACCCCCCTCTGTACCATCCCCCAGTGATGGTACCAGCTTGGTAGCTCCACCTGTACCATCTCCACTGTATCTTCGTCTTATATATATAATTTGGAGACACAACTGGACTCAACATCCAAGACAAGGTCGGGATGGTGTTTTATGTTGCTAGTTTCTAAGTGTTTAATCCTAGTATTGTGTTAGCTTTGCTGCTTCTAGATAGACATTGTTTGGTATTTCTCAGGAGTTTTTTTTATGATTAAAGCAAGAGGGAAACCCTGTGAAAAAGAGAGAGAGAGAGAGGAAGAAAACAGAGACGGAAGGAGGAGGGAGGAACTGGGGGGAGAGAAAAAGGAGGGAGGAACTGAGGGAGAGAAAGGAGGGAGGGATAGAGGGGGGGGAAAGGTACAACAGCTACCTGGCTGGTATGCTACCAGTGTTAGAGGGGAGCAGTGACCTTACAGGTTAAAGACTAACAAGGGGGGAAGTGTCGTGAGGGAATGGAAGGAAGGAGGTATAAAAAGGATGGATGAAGCAGGAAGGATAAGGAGGGTTTAGATTTACGTCCCGTGGGCGAATATATTGAGTGTCACTCATCCCGGGAGTGACACCTCCATCACCTGGAGTAGCATCCGGGGGGAGCGCCCCTTCCCCCGGCCGCTCCCTGACCAGGCCTCCTTGTTGCTGGCCTGATCGATTAAGCTTTAGTTCCAACATATGCACCACAACCTGGCTAATCAGGGAAATGATTTAAGGAATCTGTCAAATTTATTCTTGAAGACAGCCAAAAGGGTTTTTTGATAATCTTCCTTATGAATGAAGGAATGATGCTGAAGAGTCGTGGTTCCTTTACACTTATTGACTTTTCTCTCAGTGTATTTTCCAGATGTAAATAATGATGTATCTCGCCTACTTTGGAAGCATACAGTTCCAGGGACTTCAAGCACTTCCCAGTAATATAGACGCTTGACTGTGTTTACACCAGCTGTGAAGGTCCTCTGTACAGTTTACACCAGCTGTGAAGGTCCTCTGTACAGTTTACCCAGCGGAAGGTCCTCTGTACAGTTTACACCAGCGGGAAGGTCCTCTGTACAGTTTACACCAGCTGTGAAGGTCCTCTGTACAGTTTACACCAGCTGTGAAGGTCCTCTTTACAGTTTACACCAGCTGTGAAGGTCCTCTGTACAGTTTCCCAGTGTGAAGGTCCTCTGTACAGTTTACACCACTGTAAAGGTCCTCTGTACAGTTTACACCAGCGGGGTTTGAAGAAAGGGGGTCCTCTGTACAGTTTACACCAGCTGTGAAGGTCCTCTGTACAGTTTACCAGCTGTGAAGGTCCTCTGTACAGTTTCCAGCCCAGCAGTTTCGGCTGTCATGAAGGTGGTGTTAGTACACTGCAGTACTCCAGCCTGGAGAACACCAGTGACACTGTCGCTACCATTCTGTGGGGGAAGGACCAACAAGTCCAGCAGCTGTAGCAACACTATGGAAGTCCCCAGTAGCTGCAGCTCAACATCTGACTCCAGTATATAAAGGGGCACTCTTACTGCCTGAGCTTCAGAGTCTTCAAGACTACGGTGCTCTTCACCAACTCCCAAAACTCAGGGACTGATTACCTCAAACTCCTTCTGATCTTTAACTATTCTTTCTGTATTGAACTGAGGAAACTGGTGGGCGAAACGTTTCCACAATGAAGATACCCAAGTGTTTTACAAGTGTCTAATTCACCATCCTGTCGGTTCTTTGAAATTTGTCTACATGTGTAGACTTGAATCAATTGAAAAGAGGTGTTGGCACCTACACAGTCGAAATAATAATTTATACCTTCATCTACGTAGGATAAATCAGTATTGTTTGAATCCAATCAGAAGAGGCATTCCTAAGTTATCACAGGAACTATGACGACCCTTGTAAACACAAATAGGTGAATACCTGGAGTTTACCGGGAGAGGGTTTCGGGGTCAACGCCCCCGGGGATGGTCTGAAACCAGGCCTCGGTGGATCGGGTCTGATAAACCCAGACTGTTACTCCGGCGGCACGCATGGTGAGTAAAATAAAAATCCCCAACACCAGGAACAGGGCCTGGGGTGGGGGCCAACACCGGGATACATGCTAGGTGAACAGGGGCTGCGGGTGGGGACCAACCCCTAGGTACCTACGTACTGCTATGAACAGGGGCTCGGGTGGGGGCCAACACCTGGGTACCTACGTACTGCTAGGTGAACAGGGGCGGGGGGGTAAAGGGACCAACACCTGGTACCTACGTCTGCTAGGGAACGGGGGAAACGGGGAAAGGAAACACGCCCAATGTTTCCACCCGGCCGGGAAATAAACACTGTATCAGAGTATAAAACAAATACACTGAGAGACATACAGTGAATATACACTGGAGAATACAGTGTATATACACTGAGAGACATACAGTGTATATACACTGAGAGACATACACCACAAGGTGATATGTCACGCACTGTGACAGCTTATTAGCGTGGTGTCTTACTTGGTAATATTTTAAATAACCTCTGTCTTAATATCTTTGTGTTACGTTAAGTAATTAGATCATCACATTGTTATTATCTTCACTTAATAATATCAAAACGTCATTAACAAAAACTATTTTTTTTTTGCAACTGACGTGGAATTTATTCTTTCAATAACAGCCCAACAATATCTTTCGTTAATGTAGCCGTCATCAGTGATGCCCTGACTTTAGGACACGAGACCTGTGTCCTGTGGCTTGGTTGGCAGCGCCCCTTTGCCTCACACTCGAGTGTCCGGGTTCAATCCCCGGCACGGGTGGAAACATTGGGCGTGTTTCCTTCTCCTGCTGTCAGTGTTCGCCTAGCAGTAAGTAGGTACCTGAGTGTTAGTGGACCAGTGTGGGTGGCATCCTGGGGCACAAGATTGAAGGACAACAATGGAAATAAGACAGTCATCGATGACGCACTTTACTTGCTTGGGATCCTGGTGACTAACCCTCCGAGGTTAAAAATCTTATCTTAAAGCTCAGGTATATGTGTTTATATATATATATATATATATATATATATATATATATATATATATATATATATATATATATATATATATATATATATATATATATATATATATGTCGTGATTAGGTAAAACTGGTTAATTAGCAAGAACTCATCTAAAATTAAGTCCTTTCTAAAAATTTCTCTTATACGTTTAAAGATATATTTTTTTCATTTATGTTAATGTAAGAATTTATAATTTTGTACCAAGAGAAACTTTGAAAACCTACCTAACCTTATTTAAACAAGTGCAATTTAATTTAGCCTAACCCCACTAAATATATTTTAGATACGTTAACATTAATTTAATAATAAACAAACACAATGAAATATATTTTTTTTTTATGTTCAGAATGATTTTGGCGAAATTATTGCATACAAAAAATTTTCACTTTTCTTATATGGCAAGGTGAGCGTTGCTATTTAAGCCAAAATCGCAAGTTTACCTAATCGGCACGACATATATATATATATATATATATATATATATATATATATATATATATATATATATGTGTGTGTGTGTGTGTTGTGTATGTGTGTGTGTGTGTTTGCATGTATATCTTCACGCTTACTGTTATTATCGTCATTTTCTATATTCTTTCCAGACTCCGGACTCTTACGTCTCTGGACGACTGATTATTGAGGACAAAATAGGGAGAGGGACGGAGGGAGGGGAGAGGGAAGCAGAAGGAAGAAGGGAAGATGGAATAGAAAAAAAGGAATGACAAGTACGTATGATGAGCTGTTCTCCAACTCCAGTAAGCCAGCAGAAGGGTGAGAGTAAGCCAGCAGCAGAGTGACAGTAAGCCAGCAGAAGGGTGACAGTAAGCATGAAAGCAGAAGGGTGACAGTAAGGCAGCAGAGTGACAGTAAGCCAGCAGAAGGGTGACAGTAGCCAGCAGCAGAGTGACAGTAAGCCAGCAGAAGGGTACAGTAAGCCGCAGAAGGTGACAGTAAGCCAGCAGCAGAGGACAGTAGCCAGCAGAAGGGTGACAGTAAGCCAGCAGAAGGGTGACAGTAAGCCAGCAGCAGAAGGGTGACAGTAAGCCAGCAGAAGAGTGACAGTAAGCCAGCAGAAGGGTGACAGTAAGCCAGCAGCAGAAGGGTGACAGTAAGCAGCAGAAGAGTGACAGTAAGCCAGCAGAAGGGTGACAGTAAGCCAGCAGCAGAAGGGTGACAGTAAGCCAGCAGAAGAGTGACAGTAAGCCAGCAGAAGGGTGACAGTAAGCCAGCAGCAGAAGAGTGACAGTAAGCCAGCAGCAGAAGGGTGACAGTAAGCCAGCAGCAGAAGAGTGACAGTAAGCCAGCAGAAGGGTGACAGTAAGCCAGCAGAAGGGTGACAGTGCCAGCAGCAGAAGAGTGACAGTAAGCCAGCAGAAGGGTGACAGTAAGCCAGCAGCAGAAGAGTGACAGTAGCCAGCAGAAGGGTGACAGTAAGCCAGCAAAAGGGGTGACAGTAAGCCAGCAGCAGAAGAGTGACAGTAAGCCAGCAGAAGGGTGACAGTAAGCCAGCAGCAGAAGAGTGACAGTAAGCCAGCAGAAGGGTGACAGTAAGCCAGCAGAAGGGTGACAGTAAGTCAGCAGAAGGGTGACAGTAAGCCAGCAGAAGGGTGACAGTAAGCCAGCAGAAGGGTGACAGTAAGCCAGCAGAAGGGTGACAGTAAGCCAGCAGAAGGGTGACAGTAAGCCAGCAGCAGAAGAGTGACAGTAAGCCAGCAGCAGAAGAGTGACAGTAAGCCAGCAGAAGGGTGACAGTAAGCCAGCAGAAGAGTGACAGTAAGCCAGCAGCAGAAGAGTGACAGTAAGCCAGCAGAAGAGTGACAGTAAGCCAGCAGAGGAGTGACAGAAAGCCAGCCGAAGAGTGACAGAAAGCCAGCAGAAGAGTGACAGAAAGCCAGCAGAAGAGTGACAGAAAGCCAGCAGAAGAGTGACAGTAAGCCAGCAGAAGAGTGACAGTAAGCCAGCAGAAGAGTGACAGTAAGCCAGCAGAGGAGTGACAGAAAGCCAGCAGAAGAGTGACAGAAAGCCAGCAGAAGAGTGACAGTAAGCTAGCCGAAGAGTGACAGAAAGCCAGCAGAAGAGTGACAGAAAGTCAGCAGAAGAGTGACAGAAAGTCAGCAGAAGAGTGACAGTAAGCCAGCAGAAGAGTGACAGTAAGCCAGCAGAAGAGTGACAGTAAGCCAGCAGAAGAGTGACAGAAAGCCAGCCGAAGAGTGACAGAAAGCCAGCAGAAGAGTGACAGAAAGCCAGCAGAAGAGTGACAGTAAGCCAGCAGAAGAGTGACAGAAAGCCAGCAGAAGAGTGACAGTAAGCCAGCAGAAGAGTGACAGAAAGCCAGCAGAAGAGTGACAGAAAGCCAGCAGAAGGGTGACAGTAAGCCAGCAGAAGAGTGACAGAAAGCCAGCAGAAGGGTGACAGAAAGCCAGCAGAAGGGTGACAGTAAGCCAGCAGAAGAGTGACAGAAAGCCAGCAGAAGAGTGATAAACTGGTTATCACCTGACAAAGACTGGTGTCAGAAAACACTTGTGTTCTTCCCTGACCATAACAGAACACAGTGTTCTTAGCCTCTCCCTCACTCACAAACCTTAAACAAAGAATTTTAACATCAATGACATATCATCAATTATTCTTGAAAAAAAATACCCTGACTCTGTCTGAGGTAAATACCACATAACCTCTTTTATGGTATTTTGAAAATGGCATTTAATACCCACAAGTTGAAATGTAAGACACATGAACAACACCTGTGTCTTTATTGATGACTAAGACACATGTTCAACACCTG
>WNWK01038997.1:12500-17664 GCA_009830355.1 Cherax destructor
AATTGTAACCTCATTTACCTTACGGTAATCTGTGCACATTCGGAACCCTCCATCAGCTTTGTTAACAAGGATGCACGGTGAAGCCCACGGACTAGATGACTCCTCCACTAACCCATGCTCTAACAGAAATTCTACCTCCTGTTGAAGTAGCCTCTGTTTTTCAGGATTAGCTCTGTAAGGGGAGAGTTTAATAGGTTTAGAGTTTCCAACATCTACATCATGATATCCTAATGTACATTTTTCGGCACATCCGAAAAATATCAGGATAAGACTGTAGGAGCGCAGTTAAATTAGTTACTTGAGACTTGGTCAAACCCAACATTAAGGGTTAGGGTCCTTGAGGAGGACCGAATTTGGAAGCTTTACATTAATCTCAGAGTGCAGAGTCAGGGTCATCAGAGGCAGAGGACAGAGGCATTACTGGGACTTTATCTGGTGTATTAAAGGCTTTAATTTGATTAATGTGGTAAGTTTTACTTTTTGAGGTCTTGTCAAGGGGAGATACCACATAATTTACATCAGATAATTTACTTACGATTTGCATTGGTCCCGTAAATCTAGCTTTCAAGGTGTGGCCAGGTATAGGCTCCTGTACCAACACCTTATCTCCTGGGTGGAAGGAGCGAAATTTTGAGTTTCTGTCATACCTCTGTTTCATCGTATTTTGATCTGCCTTCAAGTTAGCCTTAGCCAACTGACGTGCTACCTGCAACCTTGAAGAAGGGTTGTAGCTGGTTGTGGAGGCGTCTTCTCCCATCCATCCTTCTTTGAGCACACGTAGAGGACCTCGTACATTGTGCCCAAATATCAGCTCAAAAGGACTGTACCCTGTAGACTCTTGCACAGTTTCTCTCATTGCGAATAGCAACAGAGGAAGTGATTCATCCCAGTCTGTAGGAAAATGCATGCAGAATGTTCTCATCATTGTTTTTAACGTCTGATGGAATCTTTCCAAGGCGCCTTGGGACTGAGGATGATAGGCAGTGGATAGGTTATGAACTATTCCTAGCCTAGTTAATGCTTCTCTAAATACTTTGGCAGTGAAGTTAGTACCTTGATCACTTTGAATAGTTTTAGGAGTTCCAAAGCAAGAGATAAACTTAGTTAAAGCTTTATGGATTACTTTAGTGTTAATACTGCGCATAGGAACTGCCTCTGGATATCTAGTTACTCTATCCAAGATTGTGAATAAGTATTGATTTCCAGACTTAGCTTTAGGTAGTGGACCTACACAATCTATTATTAATTCTGAAAAAGAGTCTCCATTAACAGGAATGGGATGGAGAGGTGCAGGTTTAATGGGGTGTCCAGGTTTCCCTACCTGCTGACATTCTGGACAACAGCGAATATGATTCTTTACATCTTGCCTTAACTTTGGTCAAAAGAATTCTTTTGTTATTCGGTATTGAGTTTTATAATTTCCAAATGGCCTCATAAAGAAGAGTTATGGGCTATGTTTAGTATCTGAGACCTAAACTTTCTGGGAACCACTAATTTATCTGTTTGCTGTTTTCCCTCCACCTCCTTACCAGTTTCAGTGCAGACTAAGTAATTATTTTTTAAGAGATATTTGACCGGGTGACCCGAAGTGGATTTACCCATAGCTGCCTCAAAAGCAGAGTTTAGTGAGGAGTCTTTCCGTTGTTCCTCCCGAAAGGACAGTCCCTCAGGCATGGAAACAGAGACATCTGGCAATCCTGCAACCCTGGAATAGGAAGGCTTGATCTGGGGCTGTTCACTAAATTTACGAGGCGCTGGCCAGTTTTCCTCGCAAAACAAATTGGTTAGTCCGAGATCAGAGTCGTCCAAGGACGAGTTAACATTCTTATCAGACAACACTTTGGATTGTGCCCGAGTTATGGCCAACATCGGGGAAGAATTAATCATTATATTACATTACAACCTCAGGTTCAATGGCCTGTTAACCTGATTGTAAAAGGGAGCTTGGAGCAAAGAAACACAGTAGAAGATGCTTTGAATTTTGTATTTCCTTCACCAAGCAGTTATGAATATATAAGACTTTGGTCTTTTCCTTCACCAAGTAAATAGAAAAGGGCTTTTTACACATATGTACACTATATACAAAGGAGTAGTATTTAGTGCACGCCACGGTTGTCTAGGCTAAACAGCAGCCAAAAGACAGACAACCTTCCACAACCAGCTGTATGCAGGAATTCCAATGACAAACTGCGAGTGGTATCCACTTCACCTTTGTCATTGTTAAACTCGCATTTTAATTGGCTGAACCGAGTCGTTGATTTGATGATGGGGCCCCATCACCAAACCCTTAACAATGGTTCGCTGGTTGGAGGGGAGCCTATGTGGGTGTGTTTAACATGCTCCGAATAAAGGTTACATACTCTTTGCATGCAACAACCAGTTCCCTAACCACCTCCAACACTTCAACACCTCTTCATCTCCCCCCACTTCCTCCCCAACCTTTCCTCTTCCTCACCATCAATAAACAACAGTATTTTCCTCTTAGGTAGTCTCGTTATTATGGAAAAAATCAGTCACCATAATACAATGTTGACGGTGATCTTCATTTTCCCTACTGTGTTGAGGCAGATGTCACGATCACCATCTTCACTTTCACCTGGACTGTCCTCAACCCACATACACAACCCCGGGGGACACACACACACACACACACACACACACACACACACACACAGCAGGGAGAGAGTGGACTTAATAGCGACTAGCGGGGCCATGAGCTATGAATCGACCTCTGCAACCACATATAGGCTAGTAACCCCTTCTGTATAATTCACTAAATATAAAAAGAAGAAAAGGTGTCGTTTCTTCTTTCTCAAGTCATATTGTCTTGATACGAGGCCGCCGGTGTGTGTAAAGAAAAAAAAATAACCAGAAATAGAGTTGTATACATTAACTACACTAAGTAATTTCAATAAATGACACTATTGATTATTTTTTTGTGATGTAACTATGCCTGGTGGAGGTGTGATAAAGACCTATTATGACTGTAATTGGTTTTTATGCGGTGCTGATCACAGTTTGCGCAGTATACTAGCCACTCATACTTAGCAGTTTACAGAAGAGCAGCACGGAATTACAGCAGGTAAATCTACTCCCCCCTGCTGGAATATAAGCAGGACGACGCAGAAAAGTAATACCAGGCGGGGATACCATGTCAAACACTCTATTGCAGCTTAGGAAAATCTAGACGACCCATTACTGTTGTTCTTTTGTCATATTTGCTACTGTTATGAACTCCAGTAAGTTCGGGGGACAGAATCCCCAATCTATGAATCTACGTCAGTTTCCACCGATGAATCCTCTCTTCCCCAGATGCATCAATATCAAGAAATTAGACGTAGAAGAAGAGGAGATATTAAGATAATTGATGAAGAGGAGAGGAAGTAGAATACCCCATGAAAGTAGAGATGAGGTTCAATGGTACCATTAATCTCCCAAACTTGTACTTGCAGAGTCTGTCCTCACAAAAAGGGCGAGTTGAACCTTATGTAACAGTTCAAGTAACTGGAACCCTGTCTTAGAAAAACTGGTCCATAACTAGAAGCAGAAGATAGGAAGAGATGCATAGCTAGACATTGAAAATTAAAGGAGAAGCAGAATTAGACGATGAAGATAGTAGGAGGTCAGTATTGTGGGGAGATAATTATGACTGAAGGTAAGACTGGAGGAACTGGTAAGACGACCACCTCTCCTCAGAGATGCATCAAAAGTCTTACAAGGAGGTGAGGAGAGAGCATCACTCCCAGACAAGGATGAGCCAATAACCTTCACAGACTCATCACTGACCAGTTAGATCCTCCTCCTCCTCCTCCTCTTTCCCCCTTCTCCTCCCCTCTTCCTCCTCCTCCTCCTCCCTTCCCCTCCTCCTCCTCCTCCTCCTCCTCCTCCTCCTCCTCCTCCTCCTCCTCCTTCACTACCACACTGTCGTCTACTGAACTAAACAAGGCATAATAAAGCGCTAGTTCGAAACGTTCTCCAATAAATGTGTCAAGACTTAATGAAACTCCATTAATATCAAAACATCGTTTAATTAAATCTTTCTCCCAATTACATGTGTTTGGCACTGCTAATATATTGTGTACTCAAAATTCAGTACGAACGGTGATATGTTCTCAGAATTATGTATATTGAGTCCGTGTTTGCCTTATCAAGTACTCTGGGCATCTTGTAAGATGACGTCATATCTTCTTTGGGTCTTCTTTCTCTCAGGTCGTTAGGTTCACTTCTCTTAATCTTCTCTGGCCGGTCATCTCTTATACTTCCGGCATCAGTCTTGTTGAAGAACTTTGGCCTTGGTTTGGTTTCTTGACGTGTTCAGTCTAACGTGGGCTTCAGGAGGGTGCTGCTGACTCTATGATAACTCAATGTCGTATATAAGGCTTCTGGAAGCCATTCTTAAACCTTCTTGATTTATATACTCCTCTGGAGATATGCTAGGTAGTGTGCTTACCCTGAGATCTCTCTCCTTCTTCGAAATTTTTATCCTCTCCTTACCAAGCATAAATTCCATCTATCTACCTATCTATTTATATTCTTCTTCTTTCAACAAACTGGCAGAAAGACCCTAAAGAAAAACAATAGTTTCTCCTTTTAAATATAGTAATATACAGGAGAAGGGGTTACTTGTCCCTTGCTCCCGGCATTTTAGTCGCCTCTTACGACACACATGGCTTACGGAGGAAGAATTCTGTTCCACTTCCCCATTTAAAATTAAGTCCTTTCTAAAATTTTCTCTTATACGTTTAAAGTTAAAATTAATAATTTTGTACCAAAAGAACCTTAGAAAACTTACCTAACCTTATTATAACAAGCGCAATTTAATTTAGCCTAATCCAACTAAATATATTTTAGATAAGTTTACAATAATTTAATAATAAACAAACAAATTAAAATATATTTTTTTTGTTAGGGCCCGAATGATTTTCGTGAAATTATTGATACACAAATTTTCGCTTCCTTTTTTGTCAAGAAGAGCGTTGCTATTTATACTAAATTCCAATTTTACCCATTCGGCCGACATAAATATATATATACAATACCATTATTAATAGATATACAATTTCTTTATTAACGTTTCTCAATCCATCATAAGAATCTAAAATATATTACAAGTAAGGCACGATTAAAAAAAAAAAAAATTCTGTCTATATCACGGTCGAGTAAC
>WNWK01038998.1:0-17664 GCA_009830355.1 Cherax destructor
CCCGGTGGCCTAGTGGTAAAGCTCTCCTTCACGCACGGAGGGCCGGGTTCTATTCCCGACGGGGCGGAAACATTTCGAAGTGTTTCCTAACACACACACACACACACACACATACATACAACAGGCCTAGTGTCAAATCGACATGTGCCTAGGACAAAATGGTAACTAACTAACACACACACACACATACACACGCTTGGAAAGCGACATAGTGGAGGCAGGAACCATACATAGTTTTAAGACTAGGTTTGATAAAGCTCATGGAGCAGGGAGAGAGAGGACCTAGTAGCAATCAGTGAAGAGGCGGGGCCAGGAGCTATGACTCGACCCCTGCAACCACAAATAGGTGAGTACACACATAGCGAGGAGCTATGAATCTACCCCTGCAACCACAATTAGGTGAGTACACACACACACCGACGGAGCCGGAAGGGTAGACCGTCGGACTGTCAATTTGCAGACCGTGGTTCGCGCCCCTCGTCCACTCTTCTGTTTCAAGTAATAACCAGCGAAAAGGCTGGGCCAGGAGTTATGACTCGACGCCTGTAACCACATATAGGTGGGTACAGCTAGATACCTCGTAGACGGTGGGACCAGATAATATCTATTCCTTGGGGTCCTGAGAGAGGGTGAAGAGATGCTGTGTGTACCACTACAAACACTCTTCAAGTCTATCAACTGCTGGAGGTGTGGAAGACAGCAAACGTTGTCCCAATTTTTAGGAAAGGAGACAGACAGGCAACGTTAAACTACAGACCAATGTCACTGACATGTGTAGTACATAAGAATATGCAAAAGATTATCAGGAGAATGCTGGAGCACCTAGAGAGGAGTGGCTTCGTACATGACAACCAGCATCGCTTTAGAAAGGGTAACTCCTGTTATACAATCTTACTGGAGTTCTATGATAAGGTAACACAAATAAGGCAGGAGAGATTTTTTAAGCTTTGATTTCACCGCTGAAGCTGCTAGCTTCTTGTGCACCCCATATCCATCTTGTGGAAGGTAGCGCAAGAGCATATGAATACACAAAAGGCCTAGGATCGAGGTCCCAAAAGGGTTAACAATTGTACATTTGGGTTTATATCTACAGTTCACTTATCTGTTACAAGCAAATTTAGGAAATTTGCTTAGTATAACTGGTATATTATTTTCATTAATAAGATATCTTGACATGTCACATAGGTTATTGTACTGTCTATCTCTATATTCCTCAATAAGTGGACAATTCAGCACATAGTGTTCAAGACAGTGACCATATGCCTGATCACATACTTTACATTTGGTTTGATCATCATTTGATCACCAGTCAGTCTGTTCAAGTTGCTTCATATATGTTCATGTTATCATAGTGGGTGACAGTTTTACTCAGGCTTCTAACTGCATTCCTGTATCATTCAGTTTCATTATTTACTCACTCTTAATATTATTCCTAATGCTAGACACTGACACACCAAAGTTATTTTCTACATTTGCCTTCAGGGTATTTTTTTTTTTTTTGGCGGGTTTATCATCTTTAAACAAAACAACAAACAAACAAACAAATTTTATTTCATTGCATATTGGAGATTACATAGGTATCGGTAGTTACAATGTAAATTGAGTGCAAGGAGAGCCACTGACATGCCATGGCATTAGGGGCAGCTTATTCTAGTCCTTAAAGACTATGTACTTAATATTAGAGAAATTTATTGAGTTTATTCTAGTTAAAAATTATTTTCAAAATTACAATATGATGAAATTTTACTGTTTAAATTATTATATAATGATATTAGATTGTTACAGGTGTTAAGATTCTTGAATGATAATATGGAATTGAGATTATCTTAAGGAAAATAACATTGAGCATTTTTGACTTTAACTTATAATATGAGTAGGGGGTAACATAATAGTAACATATTATTAAAAATTGAGATTATCGTATAGGAAAGTAATAATGAGCATTTTTCAAAGTAGTTTATAGTATGATCATTTAGTTTTGGGTGAGTAGGTGGTTTTTGAGTTGAGTCTTAAATTGATTTTCAGACAAGATTATCTTAATATTTACTGGTAATGAATTCCAGATTCTGGGGCCCTTTATGTGCATAGAATTTTTACATAGGTTGATATGAACACGGGGTATATCAAAAAGTGATCTGTGTCTTGTGTTGTGGTCATGGGTCCTATTAAAGTTGGTGAGGAGAATTTTGAGCAGAGGGTTTATATTAGAGTGTAAAGTTTTATACATGTAGTAGGCACAAGAGTAAGTATGAATGTTCTTTACGGTGAGTAGTTTGAGACTTTTGAATATTGGTGGAGTATGCTGTCTAGAGTGGGAATTTGTTATCATTCTGACTGCGGCCTTTTGTTGTGTTATGAGTGGTCTAAGGTGATTTAACGTTGTTGATCCCCATGCACAGATTCCATAGGTGAGATACGGGTAGATAAGTGAATGATATAGTGCAAGGAGAGCTGATTGAGGTACATAATAGCGTATCTTTGATAATATGCCTACTGTCTTCGAGATTTTCTTGGAAATTTGTTGTATATGTGTTTGGAATTTAAGGCTACTGTCAAGGTGGATTCCTAGGAATTTTCCCTCTGTGAGTCTTGTGATGGGTGTACCATTAAGTGTTATGTTAAGTGGAACATTTGTGGCTTTGCTTCCAAACTGTATGAAGTAGGTCTTGTCAGTATTGAGAGTAAGCTTGTTAGTCGTCATCCATGTTGATATTTTCTGTAATTCGGCATTAACAGTGTTGGCCAGTATAACTGGATTTGGGTGAGAGAAGACATATTTTGTGTCATCTGCAAATAAAATGGTTTTGAGTAGTTGTGATGCATTCGGCAGGTCATTTATGTAAATGAGGAATAGGAGTGGCCCCAGGACACTTCCTTGAGGGACTCCGACTGTAATTTGTTGTGTGGAAGAGTTCGCTTCATTTGTGTACACGTATTGGCTTCTGTTGGTGAGGTATGATTTTAGGTAGTTGAGTGGGTGCCCCCTTATACCATAGTGTGCTAATTTTGTGAGCAGTAAATCATGGTCGACTGTATCAAAAGCTTTGCGGAGATCAATGAAGATTCCCAGTGGGACTTCTTTTTTCTCAAGTGCTGTATATATTAATTCCAACATGTGCGTAATAGCATCGTTTGTGCTCTTGTTTGTCCTGAATCCAAATTGACAGGGGTTGAGTACATTGTGTGAGACGAGGTAGGAATAGATTTGTCTATGAATTAATTTTTCGAAGATTTTAGAAAGCAATGGTAAATTAGAAATTGGTCTATAATTATTCAGGTCTGTTTGATCACCTACTTTGTGGATCGGGGTGACCCTAGCTATTTTGAGAATTGATGGGAAGGTAGAGGCTTCAATGGATTTATTGAATAGTGTTGCTATAATTGGTGACAGTATGAAGTATTCCAATGTCAGATGGAATCCACAACAATTGTACATTAATGGGTAGACTGCATTTTCTTGGACTGTAGAAAGTCTTTTGACACCGTAGCGCATGAGAGACTAGCACAAAAGCCAAAAGGAGCAGCCAGGAATAACAGGGAAAGCACTACAGTGTATCAAAGCAGGAAGGAAACAATAAGTGATCCTTTATAAAGTGGTGTCGGAATGGGTGCATATGACGAGTGAGGTTATACCCGCAATGCACAGCATATTAGGGGCTTTTGGCATGTACATCTCATTAATAACTAAGTAATAACTATGTAATAACTATGTATAACTAGGTCTACCATATATAACTGTACAATGTCTCAATAAAGTATTTTATTTTATTTTTTATTTTTATACAAGGATCTGTACTAGGACTGGTACTACGTCTTGTATACGTGAATGGCATGACTGAAGGGATAAAATCTGAGGCAATTTTTTATGCAGATAATGTGAAACTAATGAGCAGCCTACATGGACCAGGAAAGGCTACGAATGGATCTGGACATGCTGCAGGTTTTATCTGACAAGTGGCTACTGGAGTTTAACCACAGCAAGTGCAAAGTTATGAAGTTTGGGGAAGAACATGGAAGACCATAGACGGAATACAGGCTCCGAGGACAAAGGTTGCAAACCTCACTCAAGAAAGACCTTGGGGTATACCGAGCATATTCATTGAGGCGCACATCAACCAAATAACTGTTGCAACAAATGCGCGTCTGGCAAATCTAGGACTAGTTTTTAAGCCTCTAAGTAAGGAGTCATTCACTACACTGTACACTGTGTACATCCGGCCCATATTGGGGTATGCAGCACCAATATGGAACCTACACCTGAAAGAAAGTGCAGAGGTTTGCAACGAAATTAGTCCCGGAGCTAAGTGGTATGGCACTGGAGGACAAAGGACCAGGGATGGTATGATAACGTACAAAATACTGAGAGAAATTGATTGGGGGGACAGAAACATATTGTTTGAGACATGGGAAACAGGAACACCAGAGCACAACTGGAAGTTGAAAACACAGATGAGCCACAGGGATGTTAGGAAGTATTTCTTGAGCCTTAGAGTAGTCAGTACATTAAGTGGAACGACCTGGAGAATGAAGTGGTAGAGGCAGGATCCATACATAGCTTTAAGAAGAATGATGCAGTTGAAGTTCTAACAATAAAGACCGAGAACCAAACTTAGTCACTGTGGTTGTATATAAGCCACCAGATGCAACTGCTTAACAGTTCAAGGAACAGTTATTAAAAATTGATTACTGTCTGGAAAATTTATTACTGTCTTCCATCCCCATCCCCAGACATCTTGCTGCTTGGTGATTTCATTCTATGATATACAAAATTGAAGAATGTAACAAATAATATTATAGCAGAGACAATCCCTGGAGGCGCTCAGATGAAAAGTCACACACACACGAGTTGCTGAATCTCTGCAATAAACACACTCTAAACCCCTGGCTGTTTTCAAGAAGGCACTGGACAGGCACCTATCTGTGGTTCGTACGTCAGTTTGCGTGTGGCCAGCAGTAACAGCCTGGTTGATCAGACCCTGATCCACCATGAGGCCTGGTCTCAGACCGAGCCGCGGGGGCGTTGACCCCCGAAACCCTCTCCAGGTAAACTCCAGGTAAATCAACAGATAGTGGAGCCAACAAGACTAGAAAACACATTCGACTTTATTTTCACAAATAATGATGACCTGGAAAGAAACATAACAATATAAAAAACAACTAATTCGGATCAAATCTAATCGAAGTCCAGAAGGCACAGCAATGCGGCGCCTTCACCAAATTCAACTTCAACAACAAGAACATCAACTGGGATCAGGTAAACTGTCCCAAATGAAGCATGTTGGGAAAATATCTTAAACCAGTGCCTTAAAAGGATCAGCTTTCTGGCAGCTGAAGTATGCTCAAGGTATATTCCTTAAGAAAAAAGAATAGAAGAAAACTGGAGAAAGAGAGAGAGAGAGAGACGATCCCTCTACATGAGAAGGTGAAGAATCACTGAACTTCTCAAGGTGGCTAGATTATTCGAAACACGAAAAAAGAAATACTGATTAGAGAAATTAAAAATTATTTATACAGGGTCCAGGAGAGACAGGAGAAACTAAAAGCAATTTGTGAAATCGAAAGAAATTCAAAATATTTCTTCGCATATGCCAAAAACAAGGCAAAAACCACATCTAGTATCGGGGACTTGCTCAGTCAAAATTAAACTTACAGAGATAACAACAAAGAAATAAGTGAGATACTGAAGTCTCAATATAACTCAGTGTTTAACAAGCCATTAATTAGTCTGAAGATCGACAATCCAAATGAATTTTACATGAATGAGCCTCGAGCCTCAAAATACTGTCAATGTAATACAAAATTCTGACATAACCCTAACTCCACTGGACTCAGCTCCAGTCCCAGACTCGTGGAACTCCGTGTTCATTAAGAACTGCAAGCTACCCCTTTCCCATGTCTTAAGTATGCTATGGAAAGGGAGCATAGACATGGGTGAAATCCCACAGTCAACGTGGCAACAAAGCAATAGCAAAGAACTAGAGACCAATAGCTTTAACATCCAACATCATAAAAATCTTTGAAAGAGTTCTAAGAAGAATGATCGCAAATCACTTGGATTCCCAACAATTGCACAATCCAGGGCAGCATGGGTTTAGATCAAGTCAATCCTGCCTCTCGCAACTACTGAACCACTATGATATGGTCTTGGATGCACTGGAAGACAAACAGAATGCAGATGTAGTATACACAGATTTTGCAAAAGCCTTTGACAAGTGCGATCATGGTTTAATACCTGGAGTATACCTAGAGAGGGTTTCGGGGGACAACGCCCCCGCAGCCTGGTCTATGACCAGGCTTCATGGTGGATCAGGGCCTGATCAACCAGGCTGTTACTGTTGGCCGCACGCAACCCGACGTATGAACCACAACCTGGCTGGTCAGGTACTGACTTTAGTTGCCTGTCCAGCACCTTCTTGAAGACAGCCAGGGGTCTATTGGTAATCCCCCTTATGTATGTTGGAAGGCAATTGAACAGTCTTGGGCCCCTGACACTTATTGTGTTGTCTCTTATCGTGCTAGAGGCACCCCTGCTTTTCATTGTGGTGATGTTGTATCGTCTGCCAAGTCTTTGCTTTCACAGGGAGTGATTTTCGTGTGCAAGTTTGGTACTAATCCCTCTAGGATTTTCCAAGTGTATATAATCATGTATCTCTCCCGCCTGCATGATGAAGACACTCCCCACCATGGGGAGCCACAACAAGAGAGAAGAAGAAGTCACCTCCCACCTGGCGTGCCCCAAGAAAGAAGACAGAAGAAAGAAGATGACCGACACCCTCTACCCAGGGGGGCCAATGCCGGGTCGCCATTTGGAGAAGACCCGGGCCGGATGTACCGGCGAACCTACAACAACAAACTCCCGCCTGCGTTCTAGGGAGTACATGTTGAGAAACTTAAAGTGTTCCCAGTAATTTAGGAGTTTAATCGCAGTTATGTGTGCCATGGAGATTCTCTGTACATTTTCTAGGTCAGCAATTTCACTTGCCTTGAAAGGTGCTCTTAGTGTGCAGCAATATTCCAGCCTAGATAGAACAAGCGACTTGAAGAGTGTCATCATGTGCTTGGCATCCCTAGTTTTGAAGGTTCTTATTATCCATCCTGTAATTTTTCTAGCAGATGCGATTGATACACTGTTATGGTCTTTGAAGGTGGGATCCTCAGACATGATCACTCCCAGGTCTTTTACATTAGTTTTTCGGTCTATTGTGTGATTGGAATTTGTTTTATAATCCAATATAGTTTTAATTTCCTTACGTTTTCCATATGGGAGTAATTGAAATTTCTCATCATTGAACTTCATATTGTTTTCTGCAGCCCATTTAAAGATTTGGTTGATGTCCGCCTGGAGTCTTGCGGTGTCTTCAATGGAGGACACTGTCATGCAAATTCGGGTGCCATCTGCAAAGGAAGACACGGCACTGTGGCTTATATCCCTGTCTATGTCCGATATGAGGATGAGGAACAGGATGGGAGTGAGTACTGTGCCTTGTGGAACAGAGCTTTTCACTGTAGCCGCCTCAGACTTTACTCTGTTTACTACTACTTTTTGTGGTCTATCGAATTAGGAAGTTATAGATCCATCTACCAACTTTTCCTGTTATTCCTTTATCACACATTTTGTGTGCTATTACACCATGGTCACACTTGTCAAAGGCTTTTGCAAAGTCTGTGTATATAACATCTGTGTTTTGTTTGTCTTCTAGAGCATCCAGAACCTTGTCATAGTGGTTTAGTAATTGGGACAGACAGGAGCGACCTGTATTAAACCCATGTTGCCTGGGTGTTGATGGGTATCAAGATGAGTGGCGATCTTGCTTCTTAGAACCCTTTCAAAGATTTTTATATGGGACGTTATCGCTATCGGTCTGTAGTTCTTTGCTATTGCTTTACTGCCCCCTTTGTGGAATGGGGCTATGTTTGTTGTTTTTAGCAGCTGTGGGACGACCACTGTGTCCATGCTTCCTCTCCATAGGATGTTAAAAGCACGTGATAGGGGCTTCTTGCAATTCTTGATGAACACAGGGCTCCATGAGTCTGGGCCTGGGGCAGAGTGCATGGGCATGTCATTTATCGCCTTTTCGAAATCATTTGGCGTCAGGATAATATGAAATAAGTTTGAGTCTACCAAATTCTGTGTCTCTCATAAAAAAAAAAATTAGTTCATCGACTCTCAGTCTGGTTAGTGGCTCACTAAAAACGAGTCATTTTGGAACTTGTGTAGCTCACTCATTTCCTTGCTGTCATCTGATGTACACCTCATGTAATCTCAACAACCAAATGTAATTCTTTGTATCATGTCCAAAAAAAAATATTATTATTATTATTATTATTATTATTATTATTATCTGTGTAGGACCCATCTCGTTTAAGTAGTGGCCCCATAATGAATGTTGTTCTCGACTTTGATTTGGCATAAGAAAAGAAATATTTTGGGTTTCTTTAATTTTTGGCTTTTAGTTCTTCCCGCGTATCTTGGCTCCTGTAAGATTCCTTTAACTTTAGTTCGATGTTTGCTACTTCTCTGACCAGTGGCTCCCTACGTATTACAGATATATTGGTCTCTTTTAGCCACTCTGTTATTACATGAGGCCTGTGACCAGGCCTCATGTTGGACCAGAGCCTGATCAACCAGGCTGTTACTGCTGGCCGCACGCAGTCCAACGTACGAACCACAGCCTGGCTGGTCGGGTACCGACATTAGGTGCCTGTCCAGTGCCTGCTTGAAGACAGCCAGGGGTTTGTTGGTAATCCCCCTTATGTATGCTGGGAGGCAGTTGAACAATCTAAGGCCCCTGACACTTATTGTGTTGTCCCTCAACGTGCTAGTGGCACCCCTGCTTTTCATTGGGGGGATGTTACATCGCCTGCCGAGTCTTTTGCTTTCGTAGGGAGTGATTTTCGTGTGCAAGTTTGGTACTAATCCCTCGAGAATTTTCCACGTGTATATAACAATGTATCTCTCCCGCCAGAGGTATATATTTGCCATGATTGTGACCATCTGAGTTCATTACCTTTGTAACTTGCTCAGCTATCAAACTTTGAGGTCCAGTCCCTGGACCCATTATGTACCTCTGTAATCTTTTGACTACCGCCCACAGGATGGGTATGGGGTGCATAATAAAGATATCAAACTAACTAACTAAACTCTCTCCCGCCTGCGTTCTAGGGAGTACAGGTTTAGAAACTTCAAGCGTTCCCAGTAATTGAGGTGGTTTATCGCAGTTATGCGTGCGGTGAAGGTTCTCTGCACATTTTCAAGGTCAGCAATTTCACCTGCCTTGAAAGGTGCAGTTAATGTGCAGCAATATTCCAGCCTAGATAGAACAAGCTGTTTGTAAAGTGTCAACATGGGCTTTGCATCCGTGGTTTTGAAGGTTCTCATTATCCATCCTGTCATTTTTCTAGCAGATGCGATTGCTACGGTGTTATGGTCCTTGAAGGTGAGATCCTCTGACATGATCACTCCCAGATCTTTGACATTAGTTTTTCGCTCTATTGTGTGGTTGGAATTAGTTTTGTACTCCGATGTGATTTTAATTTCCTCACGTTTTCCGTATCTGAGTAATAAGCAGATTCTTGGATGTCACCACCGCCCGCCTCCGGCTGGGTTACAAGTATCTTTGGCAGGTTAAATCACCACCACCAGATGTAGACCAAACAAAATGTAAACTTTGCCAGTTGGATTATTGTCACACCCTGCGTCATTATGTACTGGAGTGTGATAAAATTAATGAATTCAGAGACAACTCACTCAGAAATGTTCAAGATATGTCAAAGTATTTTATCCACAGTGATATATTACAGACCATTCTGGAAAAATACCCTGACTTTGCTCCCTGTAAATAAAGCATTTCCACGTGTGTGTGTGCGTGTGTGTGTGTGTACTCACCTAGTTGTACTCACCTAGTTGTGGTTGCAGGGGTCGATTCATAGCTCCTGGCCCAGCCTCTTCACTGGCCGCTACTGGGTCACTCTCCCTGCGCCATGAGCTTTATCATACCTCTTCTTAAAGCTATGTATGGAGCCTGCCTCCACTACGTCACTTCCTAAACTATTCCACTTCCCGACCACTCTGTGACTGAAGAAATACTTCCTAACATCTTTGTGATTCATCTGAGTCTTCAACTTCCAACTATGTCCCCTTGTTGCTGTGTCCCATCTATGGAACATTCTGTCTCTGTCCCCTTTGTTAATTCCTCTCAGTATCTTATATGTTGTTATCATGTCCCCCCTATCTCTCCTGTCCTCCAGTGTCGTCAGGTCGATTTCTCTTAACCTCTCCTCGTAGGACATACCCCTTAGCTCCGGGACTAGTCTTGTTGCAAACCTTTGCACTTTCTCGAGCTTCTTCACGTGCTTGGCTTGTATATATGTGTGTGTATGTATATGTGTGTGTGTGTATGTGTGTATGTGTATATGTAAGTGTGTATGTATATGTGTGTGTGTGTGACCCAACAATAAAATTTGCACCAAGAACTCATTAAAGTTGTGACCGGGTGTACACTAGTGAATTGTTTATTGCTTTATAATTTGTTCATGATTGTAACCATGTATAAACGTAAGTAAGTAAATTTACTTACATGTTTCATTACCTTTGTAACTTGTGAGTTCATTACCTTTGTAGCTTGTTAGTTCATTACCTTTGTAACTTGCTCAGCTATCAAAACTTTGGGGTCCAGTCCCTGGACCCATTATGTACCTCTGTAATCTTTTGACTACCGCCCACAGGATGGGTATGGGGTGCATAATAAAGATATCAAACTAACTGAACTTCATATTGTTTTCTGCAGCCCATTTAAAGATTTAGTTTATGTCTGCTTGGAGTCTTGCAGTGTCTTCAACGGTGGACACTGCCATACATATTCGGGTGTCATCTGCAAAGGAAGACACGGCACTGTGGCTTATATCCCTGTCTATGTCCGATATGAGGATGAGGAACAGGATGGGAGCGAGTACTGTGCCTTGTGGAACAGAGCTTTTCACAGTAGCTGCCTCAGACTTTACTCTGTTCACTACTATTCTTTGTGTTCTACTTGTTAGGAAATTATAGATCCATCTACCAACTTTTCCTGTTATTCCTTTATCACGCATTTTGTGTGCTATTACACCATGGTCACACTTGTCGAAGGCTTTTGCAAAGTCTGTGTATATAACAACTGCATTCTGTTTGTCTTCTAGAGCATCTAGAACCTGGTCGTAGTGGTCCAGTAGTTGGGACAGACAGGAGCGACCTGCTCTAAACCCGTGCTGCCCTGGGTTGTGTAATTGATGGGTATCTAGATTGAGTGGCGATCTTGCTTCTTAGAACCCTTTCAAAGATTTTTATGATATGGGACGTTAGCGCTATTGGTCTGTAGTTCTTTGCTATTGCTTTACTGCCCCCTTTGTGGAGCGGGGCTATGTCTGTTGTTTTTAGTAACTGTGGGACGACCACAGTGTCCATGCTCCCTTTCCATAGGATGTTAAAAGCACGTGATAGGGGCTTCTTGCAGTTCTTGATAAACACGGAGTTCCATGAGTCTGGGCCTGGAGCGGAGTGAATGGGCATGTCATTTATTGCCTTTTCGAAGTCATTTGGCGTCAGGGTGATGTCAGATAGGCATGCGTCAGTCAAGTTCTGTGGCACTCTCATAAAAAATTAATTTAGGACTTCGATTTTCAGTCTGGTTAGCGGCTCGCTAAAAACTTATTCATACTGGGACTTGTGTAACTCACTCATTTCCTTGCTGTCATCTGTGTAGGACCCATCCCATTGTATATCATTTAGGACTTGGTTTACTTGGTCCCATCTTATGTTTTTGTTATTGAAGTTGAATTTGGAGAAGGCTCCCTCGCGGCTGATGACATTTTGTTGATCTTGGGCTCCCCGCATGCATGCCTTCGCTATAGAAAGTCGTCTGTGTTGTTCCTGGGACATAGAAGTGTTACTAAAGATTTTGAATTAGGAATCCCACAGGGAGGCGTGCTCAGTCCCACCCTATTCAATATTCTAATTAATGCTTTACTTAATGCTATGCCTAGCCAGCCCCATGATTATATGATTAGTTTTGCTGATCACAACAGTGTCACTATCATATCTGCGAGGAAAAATTATAAAATGGATAATGAGAACCTTCAAAACAAGGGATGCCAAGCCAGTGATGATCCTTTTTAAATCACTTGTTCTCTTTAGGCTGGAATATTGCTGTACACTAACAGCTCCATTCAAGGCAGGTGAAATCGCAGATCTAGAGAATGTACAGAGAACCTTTACTACACATATAAGTTCTGCAAAACACCTTAACTACTTGGAATGCTTGGAGTCACCTGATCTGTACTCACTGGAGTGCAGGTGAGAGAGATACATCATAAGATATATATATATATATATATATATATATATATATATATATATATATATATATATATATATATATATATATATATACACATATTGCCTGAAATGCTTTGCATTCTAAGGTGTTCCTGCATGCACACCTGAATGTCACCCATCTGTGTACAAACATTGTATCTTGCTGAGATAAAGAATCTTTAATCTTTTATCTTTAATAAGCCTTCAGGAGTGTTCCTCCTTTCTTATCTTTCTTTGTTTAAAATTATATATGAAGGAAGGAGGGGAGGGGAGAGGGCCTGGAGATGACGACGAACTATGATAAGAAACACTACTTAAAATAACCACAGGTCTAATAATAATAATAATAATAATAATAATAAAATAATAATAATAATAATAATAATAATAATAATAATAATAATAATAATAATAATAATAATAATAATAATAATAATAATAGGTAGTAGGTTGGTAGACAGCAACCACCCAGGGAGGTACTACCGTCCTGCCAGGTGACTGTGAAACAGAAACCTGAAACTGTTTTACATGATGGTAGGATTGCTGGTGTCTTTTTTCTGTCCCATAAACACGCTGGATAACAGGTATATCTAGCTACTTCTACTTACACTTTAGGTCACACTACACTGGCATACACATGCATATATATACATACACACATCTAGGTTTTTCTTATTTTTCTTAATAGCTCTTGTTCTTTTTATTTTCTCTATTGTCCATGGGGAAGTGGAAAAGAATATTTCCTCCGTAAGCCATGCGTGTCGTATGAGGCGACTAAGATGCCGGGAGCAATGGGCTAGTAACCCCTTCTCCTGTACAAATCTACTAAAAACGAGAAGAAGAAAAACTTTATAAAATTGGGTTGTCTGAATGTGCGTGGATGTAGTGCGGATGATAAGAAAGAGATGATTGCCGATGTTATGAATGAAAAGAAGTTGGATGTCCTGGCCCTAAGCGAAACAAAGCTGAAGGGGGTAGGCGAGTTTCAGTGGGGAGAAATAAATGGGATTAAGTCAGGAGTATCTGAGAGAGTTAGAGCTAAGGAAGGGGTAGCAATAATGTTGAAGGATCAGTTATGGAAGGAAAAGAGGGAATATAAATGTGTAAATTCAAGAATTATGTGGATTAAAATAAGGGTCGGATGCGAAAAGTGGGTCATAATAAGCGTGTATGCACCTGGAGAAGAGAGGAGTGTAGAGGAGAGAGTGAGATTTTGGGAGATGTTAAGCGAATGTATAGGAACTTTTGAACCAAATGAGAGAGTAATTGTGGTAGGGGACCTAAATGCTAAAGTGGGAGAAACATGCAGAGAGGGTGTAGTAGGTAAGTTTGGGGTGCCAGGTGTAAATGATAATGGGAGCCCTTTGATTGAACTTTGTATAGAAAGGGGTTTAGTTATAGGTAATACATATTTTAAGAAAAAGAGGATAAATAAGTATACAAGATATGATGTAGGGCGTAATGACAGTAGTTTGTTGGACTATGTATTGGTAGATAAAAGACTGTTGAGTAGACTTCAGGATGTACATGTTTATAGAGGGGCTACAGATATATCAGATCACTTTTTAGTTATAGCTACAGTGGGAGTAAAAGGTAGATGGGATACAAGGAAAATAGAATCAGTAAGTAAAAGAGAGGTGAAGGTTTATAAACTAAAAGAGGAGGCAGTTAGGGTAAGATATAAACAACTATTGGAGGATAGATGGGCTAGTGAGAGTGTAGGCAATGGGGTCGAAAATGTATGGGGTAGATTTAAAAATGTAGTGTTAGAGTGTTCAGCAGAAGTTTGTGGTTACAGGCGAGTGGGTGCGGGAGGGAAGAGGAGCGATTGGTGGAATGATGATGTAAAGAGAGTAGTAAGGGAGAAAAAGTTAGCATATGAGAGGTTTTTACAAAGTAGAAGTGATGCAAGGAGGGAAGAGTATATGGAGAGAAAAAGAGAGGTTAAAAGAGTGGTGAAGCAATGTAAAAGAGAGCAGATGAGAGAGTGGGTGAGATGTTATCAGCAAATTTTGTTGAAAATATGAAAAAGTTTTGGAATGAGATTAATAAGTTGAGGAAGCCTAGAGAACAAATGGATTTGACAGTTAAAAATAGGAGAGAGAGTTATTAAATGGAGAGTTAGAGGTATCGGGAAGATGGAGAGAATATTTTGAGGATTTGTTAAATGTTGATGAAGACAGGGAAGCTGTGATTTCGTGTGTAGGGCAAGGAGGAATAACATCTTGTAGGAGTGTGGAAGAGCCAGTTGTGGGTGTAGGGGAAGTTCGTGAGGCAGTGGGTAGAATGAAAGGGGTAAGGCAGCTGGGATTGATGGGATAAAGATAGAAATGTTAAAAGCAGGTGGGGATATAATTTTGGAGTGGTTGGTGCTATTATTTAATAAATGTATGGAAGAGGGTAAGGTACCTAGGGATTGGCAGAGAGCGTGTATTGTTCCTTTGTATAAAGGCAAAGGGGACAAAAGAGAGTGCAAAAATTATAGGGGAATAAGTCTGTTGAGTGTACCTGGTAAAGTGTATGGTAGAGTTATTATTGAAAGAATTAAGAGTAAAACAGAAAGCAGGATAGCAGATGAACAAGGGGGCTTTAGGAAAGGTAGAGGGTGTGTTAGTTTGATATCTTTATTATGCACCCCATACCCATCCTGTGGGCGGTAGTCAAAAGATTACAGAGGTACATAATGGGTCCAGGGACTGGACCCCAAAATAATGATAGCTGAGCAAGTTACAAAGGTAATGAACTAACAAGTTACAAAGGTAATGAACTCACAAGTTACAAAGGTAATGAAACATGTAAGTAAATTTACTTACTTACGTTTATACATGGTTACAATCATGAACAAATTATAACGCAATGAACACTTCACTAGTCTACACCCAGTCACAACTGTAATGAGTTCTTGGTGCAAATTTTATTGTTGGGTCACACATACACACTTACATATACACATACACACACACACATACACACACATATATACATACACACACACGCACACACAACAGGCCCAGCCTTCAATCGACATGTGCACAGGACAAAAAGGCAATCAACACGCGCGCGCACACACACACACACACACACACACACACACACACACACACGTAGCAATGCTTTATTTACAGGGAGCAAAGTCAGGGTATTTTTCCAGAATGGTCTGTAATATACCACTGTGGATAAAATACTTTGACATATCTTGAACATTTCTGAGTGAGTTGTCTCTGAATTCATTAATTTTGTCGCACTCCAGTACATAATGACGCAGGGTATGACAATAATCCAACTGGCAAAGTTTACATCTTGTTTGGTCTACATCTGGTGGTTGTGATTTAACCTGCCAAAGATACTTGTAACCCAGCCGGAGGCGGGCGGTGGTGACATCCAAGAGTCTGCTTATTTTGTTGGATGCACCATAGACATGTGGCTCCTCCTGCATGATAGAATGATGATAGATGGACTGACTGGTGTCAATCTCCCTGAGTCTTAAGTCAATAAAATTCAGTTCTAGTTCTTTTCGTATTATTGTTCTCAAACTGCTAACTGACAAGCCAAGATTGTAATCTACCCCCTCTTTGAAAGCATAAAACTTAGCCAATTTATCAGTTTTATCATGCATCTGAAGACCAATGTGAGATGGAATCCACAGCATGTGCACTCTGACTCTACTATCCACAATCCTACCATACCTGTGTCTGGCTTCTGACACAAGCATGCTACAAGTTATACTTGATGAGTTGAGAGCATTTATGGATGACAGAGAATCAGTTACAGAGGGTGTGTAGACCAAGTGTTTACAGTGAAACATATAGGTGAACAGTATTTGGATAAGGGTAAAGATGTTTTTGTGGCATTTATGGATTTGGAAAAGGCGTATGATAGGGTAGATAGGGGGGCAATGTGGCAGATGTTGCAGGTGTATGGAATAGGAGGAAGGTTACTGAAAGCAGTGAAGAGTTTTTATGAGGATAGTGAGGCTCAGGTTAGAGTGTGTAGAAGGGAAGGGACTATTTCCCAGTAAAAGTGGGCCTTAGACAAGGATGTGTGATGTCACCGTGGTTGTTCAATATATTTATAGATGGGGTTGTAAGAGAAGTGAATGCGAGGGTCTTGGCAAGAGGTGTTGGGCTAAAAGATAAAGAAGCAAATACAAAGTGGGAGTTGTCACAGTTGCTTTTGCTGATGACACTGTGCTTTTGGGAGATTCTGAAGAGAAGCTGCAGAGGTTGGTGGATGAATTTGGTAGGGTGTGTAAAAGAAGAAAATTGAAAGTGAATATAGGAAAGAGTAAGGTGATGAGGATAACAAAAGAATAGGTGACGAAAGATTGGATATCAGATTGGAGGGAGAGAGTATGGAGGAGGTGAATGTATTCAGATATTTGGGAGTGGACATGTCGGCGGATGGGTCTATGAAGGATGAGGTGAATCATAGAATTGATGAGGGGAAAAGGGTGAGTGGAGCACTTCGGAGTCTGTGGAGACAAAGAACCTTGTCCATGGAAGTAAAGAGGGAATGTATGAGAGTATAGTTATACCAACGCTCTTATATGGGTGTGAAGCATGGGTGATGAATGTTGCAACGAGGAGAAGGCTGGAGGCAGTGGAGATGTCATGTCTGAGGTCAATGTGTGGTGTGAATATAATGCAGAGAATTCGGAGTTTGGAAATTAGGAGGAGGTGCGGGATTACCAAAACGATTGTCCAGAGAGCTGAGGAGGGGTTGTTGAGGTGGTTTGGACATGTAGAGAGAATGGAACGAGACAGAGTGACTTCGGAGTGTATAAATCTGTAGTGGAGGGAAGGCGGGGTAGGGGTCGGCCTAGGAAAGGTTGGAGGGAGGGGTAAAGGAAGTTTTGTGTGCGAGGGGCTTGGACTTCCAGCAAGCATGTGTGAGCGTATTTGATAGGAGTGAATGGAGGCATATGGTTTTTAATACTTGACGTGCTGTTGGAGTGTGAGCAAAGTAACATTTATGAAGGGATTCAGGGAAACCGGCAGGCCGGACTTGAGTTCTGGAGATGGGAAGTACAGTGCCGGCACTCTGAAGGAGGGGTGTTAATGTTGCAGTTTTATAACTGTAGTGTAAAGCACCCTTCTGGCAAGACAGTGATGGAGTGAATGATGATGAAAGTTTTTCTTTTCGGCCACCCTGCCTTGGTGGGAATCGGCCGATGTGTTAATTAAAAAAAATAATAATAATAATAATAATAGTAATAATAATAATAAAAATAATAATAATAATAATAATAATAATAATAATAATAATAATAATAATAATAATAATAATAATATTAATTTTATTTCTACAAGTACATG
>WNWK01038999.1:2500-17664 GCA_009830355.1 Cherax destructor
TTATTCCCGTGCACCCTATATGACTTACAACCTTATACGTGACATACATAAAGAGCATAACTTATATATAATGCCAAAATACACTTGAAACAAAACCAATACCCTTTGTAACAAGGGTGCATCTTTGTCACATGCAAATATATCTACCAAACACATAAAACTAAAGCAGGCCCTAAACCCTGTACCTTATTCCTTCTCTTATAAGGTAACCTCCCTCCCACTACATTAACAAACCTGTCAGAACATCATATTAACAAACAACATATATTCATATAGTTAATACGCAACAAGGCGTAACTGATAATGTACTCAGTTACAACATGAACATTTATAAAATCCGGTTGTTCTGAACAAGGTAATATCATACATCATACTAAAAATATATCTAACCTAACACACTATACTGATAGTCGTCACCACTCCTCATTCAGTAAACTTTAACTTACAACTGTTTTTACTCGGTACAATTATATGACGTAATATTATCCAACACACAGGTTTTATACAAGTAAACATAACAGTACCCACAATAAAAATAACACGTATAGGAAATACTATACTTTTCACGTATGCGTACACAACGCACAATGTTAATTACAATGTGAAACCCTTTTTATGATCGTTTAACGATACAAAACAGATACATGAGGCTAATATTTTGTATTCCCTACGTCATCATCCAACAGAGAAGCTCCCCATACTCATACTCCAGACCCATGCCTCTCCGACCAAGAAAAACCGTCAGGTAAACCCACTCAAACCCCTTACAAAAGATTAACCCCTATAATCAAAACCCTTCCACTTGAAAAGCCACCCCCTGCGTCATTAGTCATCCCAACCCCTCCATGCACACATACCCTAAACCCCCATATCTCCCCACAACCGCTAAAATTACCTTGATAATTAAATTCCTCTCCCACTATGACCCAACAGACACACCTCCCCCACCTAGAACACCCCCTAATACACATCCAAACTCCGCTCACTCGTCATACCTTAACCAGGATGAGCTTACCCTCCTACCACGTCAAGCCCCCTTCTACGTCTACAATACATCCCGCAAAACCATGTTCCTATACTCATCAGAAAATGCAGACCCCATTTACTCCCATACACCACCCGATTCCTGCATTTACTCCTATACATTGTGCCCCCATAGCTCTAATCCTTTCCCCCACCCCCTGCTCCCTCAGTCTCCAGGACACACACAGAAATCCACCATTAAATACCATAAACCCCTGCGTTCTCTATCACCCACCCCTCGTATATCCATACTCATAGCCCTCAGTACTGAAATACCCCCACCCCCATTTTCCTCAACACCCTGCCTATCCATTCTCTCACCACCCCTAGTTCCTCAAAAAATATATAGCATGCATCACTGTTTCTTGCGACCCACATCTTTTACAGCACCATCTTGAACAATGCCCATCCGACATAACAATGCCTTATCTGCCACCACCCCATGTAGAAACCTATACATTAATTCCCTATCCCCAGCCCTAATCCTCATACCTTTCAAACCCCTCCAGATCAATCCCAATCATACATAGGGTATTCAGCCACCCTCCAATCCCATCCTTCCCCACACGCGACCTCCAAAACACTAGCCTTCACTTCTTGCACCCTCCTCACAATCACCAAATGCCGCAATATATCCCAACACGTCCCTAACGATACACCCCCATACCATCTGCGCACCTCCCGCTCCACCGCTCCCACAGTAGCCCCTCAGTGCCTCCCAGCCGCACCATACACCGTTTCACAAACAAACACATCAACCTCCTTTCCACCCAAATAAGCCCCAACCCCCTAACTCCACTCTCTTCCTAACCACCTCCTTCCTCAACCAGTGTTTACAAGCCCAAATGTACTTAAAACCCTCACCTCCAACCCTCTCACATCCTCCTGCATCAGAGGGTAAACCACTGCCACGTGCCACAGTCTACTGTAGATCAGCACGTTCACCGCTATCACCCTCTGATGCAAGGAAAGATCCCCGCCCTCCAACTCGCTCAACCTATCTAGCGCTAGTTGCACCACCCTCCCAGAGTTCACCCTCCTGGCCTCCATACTGTCACCCATATACATAATACCACAAATTTTCAGACTATCCACAATAATCCACCCATATCTCTCAGCCAATCTACCTCCAATCCATGCCTCTACCTCCAACAAACGCGATTTGCCCCATTAATTCTCATACCCGTAGCTGCACAAAACACCCTTAGAGCCCCTCAATAATCTTCAATCCCTCTTCCATTCTCACCAGCACCGTGGTATCGTCCACGTACCCCACTATATCATTTCCTCCCCTCCCTCCCTGTATCCCACCACCCCCACATTCTTCACAATCATCCTGTAAAAGGGATCTTGCATGCACGCGAACAATATCTGGGATAATGGACATCCCTGTCGAAACCCTATCCATTCGTACCACCCTTCCCAATTTCCCATTCACCTGCACGCGCAAGTAGCTCCCGAATACACCGTCTCTACCCACCTAACTACCTCCTCACCAAACCCCTGTTTCCTCATGATTGCATACAGCATCCTCTCTCCACACTATCATATGCCCCTTCCAGTCCAACGCATACTCTCCCCAGCCCCTCTATAAATCCCTTGATGCGTTCATGTCCTCAATCATACACCTACCTGGTATCCTCGTTGTCCTTCCGCTATCACCTTCTGCAATACTCTCTTCAATCTGTTCCCAAAACCTTCGCAAAGATTTTATAATCTGCATTCATCATTACCAGAGGTCTATAATTCTGCACCATGTTCCCTGATTACTCTTCTTAACTAATACTACCACCCCATGCCCTGCTCCCTCCCCATTCTACACCTACTCTTCATACAATTCATCAAGGCCACCATACATTCCTTCAACACATCCCAATGTACCCTATAAAATTCATTCACCATACCATCCATACCAGGCGCCTTTCCCTACTCATTCCATTCACCGCCTCCCACACCTCCTCCTCTGTTATTTCTCCCTCCAGACACAACCTGTCCTTGTCCCCCAAAACCCCTACCACACCCTCCTCTACAATCTCACCTTCACTCCTGCCCCCACCCTTGCTCCGCAAATACGCCTCAAACCACTTATCTACATAAACTCCCATCGCCTCAGTCGTCCGTAAACGTTGACCCCTATTGAATCCTTCCAAATCCTCCTCCACATCCAGGTAGTCTATCGTCATAGCCTCTCTCGCCCCTACACCTGCCCACAACATACCGCGATGGTCTGTCACCCCATAAAACATCATCCATACCCGCTTTCACTCTGCACGCATCAAACCTCTCATTTTGCAAATCCTCAGTCTTTCTTTCAAACCTCGAATCTCATCCGTCACCTGCACTCCTCCACGCTCATAACAACCTTGCAACAACCCCTCAAGATACTTTTGTAGACCATACCTCCAGCACACCTCCTCTGCCCCAGCTTCTGATAATATTACCTAATTCCTATTTTGCACAACTCTCCACCATTCCACCAAATCATTATTATCCTCTCCCTTTGCTCCCACAGTGACCCCACCACCTCCTAAAATCATCCGCCCTACCCATGCCAGTCAATAATCTACCATTCAGCTTCCAATAACTCTGATACCACCTAATCACCCTTCCCAACTCACATCTGCCAGAACACCCCTATGATCCGAGAATCCCACATCAAAAGTCTGCACCCTCCCTACAACCACCCTCCCCGTCACATATACCCTATCCAAACGCGCAGCATATCCCTTCCTAACAAAAGTATACTCCACAAAAACCCCCCCTCCCACTACGTCCCTAAAACCTGCACTACTCAATAAAACCCTCAACGCCCCCAACTCACAACCCGCTCCCCTAGGTTCCACATCCCTTTTTCTAATTACACTATTAAAATCCCCTCCCAATATTGCCACGCTCGGCAAACCTCCCAATGCCCCCACCATGTAATCATTTAAAAAATCAATTTTCACTCTTTGAGAAGCCTCTGCCGGCATATAAACCCCTACGAAACAAACCTTCACCCCCCCCAATCCCCCTCACCCTTACCACCCTGCCCCCCACTCTCCTCCCACGCTCGTAGAACAAAGGGGCTTGACGTGCTAATGACCACTGCCACACCCCTTTTAATTTCCCTGAAGACCCTGCATACACCTCATATCCCTGCAAACATAATTCACGTCCACATCTATAATATTGCTCCTGTAGGAACCCCACTTGCACACCATACCGTCTCAAAGTTCCCTCTACCCACCGTCGCTTGACCTCTGCCCTCAACCCATTAACATTAATAGTTAGACACTGGAATATAAATGAGTGGGTTTACCTTTCGACCTCTGCACGGACTGTGACATTATCCTTCCTTTACCACCCCCCTTGCCCACACTTTTGCTGCCCATAGCAGCATCCTTACCATCATCTCTTGCCAACTCCCTCCCTGTCATTCCCCTTCACTTCCACCAAAGGCTTCTTCGTGACCCTCTGGGCCGGTGTCAAGATATCATCATGATCTTCGACCGTGCCAGATCGCTTCGCGACCCGCTCCCACATCCATCATGTCCCCACTATCACTCTGATGCACCTCCACATTGACGCACTCACGCACCAATGCTGCTACCTCAGGACTCTCCTGCCCAGAGTCAATCCCAACTCGTGCCTCCTCCACCAAATCTGCCCCATCCCCAACATGCAACACCTGTAATGGATCATCCAGTAATCCCTGAATCACTTCCACCAGAGGCACATCCATGCCTTCCTCTATCACAGGTACTTCCTCAACCTCCTTTTCATTCACCTCTCTCTCCAAAGTAGGCTCTGATGGGTGGCACGGTTCTGCCACACCCTCCACTATTTCACTCCAGCTCCTGGTCCTTTGCTGCTGTCCCTCATCACCAGCCATCCCCTCATACTTTCCCTGTGGTTCTGTCGGGATCTTGCGTTCAGCGGTTCGTTGAGCACCTCTCCGCAAACAATCCGCTGCTACATGATCAAAATTCCCACATATCCTGCACATCCTCCTTTGTCCTGCGTAAGTCACGTACACTTGCGTACGAAACTCAGCCATAATGATGTAAGATGGAATGGGCCTCCGTAACGACATCTTTAAGGTGAAAGATCCCTCAGGAAGACCCTCCATGGGTCCCACACTCCACTTTCCTGCCGTTGCCAGATGTACTGTCCCATACTCGCTGAAGACACGTCCCACATCCATTTGATCTGCCTCAAAGGCACATTCTTTACCTTTACCCATGTGTAGGTCGCAACACATCCTTTAATCGCACCTGCAATGTCGCATTGACCGTGTAGACGTTGTCCTGATGTCGCTCTACCAATGTCTCATATGCTGCAGCCGTTAACAACTTCACAAAGATCCTGTTCATGCCATTTAGTGCCACTCCATACAGTTCCTCCATATCAATGTTGTATATATCACGAAGAATAGTAGGTATTACTGTAGCCGCCACAGCAGGTTGGATTACTCCTGTAACCATGTCTGTGCAGACGGTGTTGATGCGGCGTCTGCCCACCGCCGCCATGACAGTGAAAATAAAGTTGCTCACAGTCTCCACCAGGGGCCAGAGACCAGAGTAGCACACCCTTCTCTCACGAGAGCTGGGTGGCGAATAATTCTTGCTAATTGACCAGTTTTACCTAATCGGCACGACATATATATTGTGAACTGCTTGTTGTGAGCTATGCCCCATTCTTACCCCTGGAAATTTATAGCTCCTTTGCAAGTTTTGATTTATATAAAAATGGATTATGTGCGACTGATGTACTTTTGTAATATAATTTATTTTGTATGAGGTGCGTGTTTATATGTGACTGTGATTTTTACAATACCTGCTTATTTTTGTAATACCTTCGCTTAATTGTAACACAATTGCCTCTTTTATTAGATCATTGGTTCTTCCCTCTTGAATAGCTTTGTATAACCCTCACGGATTTATAAAATTATCGCGAATGAATAAATGTATAGTACTATACAGCGGTCATTGACACTAACAACGGTAAATTACTCCCTCTGACAGAGGCATTGTATAATACATATGCATTGCGATACACACACACACAACTAACACATACACTGGGTGAGTGTATATATTCCTGCCATCATGGGCCCTGTCATACCTACTGTTGAAGCTTCGCATGGAATATGTTTCTACTTCTGTTTCACCCTTACAGTCCTCAAACTGAAGTACTTTTTTGAAGTTTGTGATTCATTTGCGACTTTAAGTTTCTTCTATTCCGCCTTCTCCCATGTCCCCTTTTTCCTAACAACCTGTCTAACATATCTTGTCAACTGAGCTCCTCAAGGTGGTTCCTGGATGTCGGTGAAGGCCTCTTGTTGCAAGTGTTTCAACCTGTCCTCCTCTTCCTTGGATCGAGCCTGATTGCCTCCCTGTAAAAACCTATATGGGTTTAGTGCTTCCTCCTTAATAATTGTCAACTGAATATATTGTACATCGTTATTATGTCTCTCTTGGTCTTCCAGTGAAGTAAAATGTAGTTTCTATAGTTTTCTTTGTTGGTCACATTCTTTATACCTCCAGGACTAGTCTCGTGGTGAATCTTTGCATTTGATCTAGTTTTTGGTCGTGTATGCCTCATATAGGGCTCCATACTGGTGTTGCGTACTTCAGGCCGGGGCTGACATAGTCATATACAAGGACCTGAGGGACACTGTTGAGGTTCCTGAATGCCGTTTTCGAGTATTTCATGATGCACACACATTGCAGTGATTATCAGGCCCATGTACCCCAAGAAATTATTTTTCATAGACCTCTACAAGGGGGCTACCTAAATGCTGGTGAAGGGTTCTTGATCCAAAGAATGGGAATCACCATTCCATTCCGTGGGTCGAACCTGATTACTTCCCTTTCCCCAGGCACTGTGTGGCCTCAATGATTTTAGCGCTTCTCTATAATAATAATAATAATGATGATAATATAATAATAATAATAATAATAATAATAATAATAATAATAATAATAATAATAATTTGTTATTATTATTATTATTATTATTATTATAACAACCCACCGTGAGAATCTATCAGCAACTTACGAGGTCTGGACAAACTTCACGCTATTACTTACTGATAACTGATAATAAAATATTTTATATAAAACCCAAATTAAAATATTCATTATTTTGAGAAAGGAATATTATTAAATTTATAGCTTGATTACTAAGTACAGAAGGTGTGCAACTCGCCCTGGCAACCCACATCTCCGCTTATCAATTTTAGTATCTCAAGAATCTACACCGGAGTGTCACACTACAACAGGAGTGTCGTTCTCTCTTAAAGTTTGCCACCCTTAAGATAGTAGCATTACAAATATATTTTTTTTAGTAGAGATTTATTAAGAGTAAGTTGGTTGGTTAATGGGGTTTAATTAACGTCAACTACGTTATGGTCATTTAAGCTGCCCAGTAACCTGCTCACCACCAGGCAGGATCATTTTAATTCCTAAAATGGTGGGTAAACTCTCAGCCTATACAGTATACGTTGAGAAAAATATACACCCCTCAGGGTGTGTATATATACTGTGTTTACGAGTTGTGTTATCAATTGTTATATTTCATATCATACGGATCACTCGGTTTTGATTTATGTTATATGGAAGTGATTCATGGCTGGGCGCCACTACAAGTTATTGATGACAATCTATGATGCAGAATTCGTTGAAGTGGCTGGTGCTCAAATTCTACAAATATGTCAGTAATGTATGTAACTGTAGGTATTACAGCCAATAACCGTTGCAGTTGGTCACGTGAACCAACTCAACTCTGACGCTATGTGCACCAGCAGTAGCCTCAGTTTTGACACGGCAGCAGAGCATGTGATATGTGCCAGAAACAGGCAGATCCCCATTCTTCAATAAACCGATAACAGGCCAAGCATATGTGTCATTGCTACCTGATATCACTCATCAAAACCCATCTCAACAAACATATCATTAGCGGGGCCCAGGAGCTGTAGCTCAGCATTCTGAAATGTTCAGGCGCCTGAGCTCAACTCTCAAACACCATACCCTAGTCATGACTTCTGTTCTTTTGCCATTTCTGTAATAAATATTTCACGCTACGTGTCGGTGTATCCACTCTGTGCTGTAACTTTTGTTAGATTATTAGGTTTTAAGCCTATCGACGGCACGTAATCATATTTTTTTAATCTATGAAGACGTATGGTCAAGTCTCCTGACACTTGCTGCCCATGTTATCTGTCAGTCAATAGATACCGAAGAGTTAGTCGGTCGTTAAGTAAATTTATTTAGGTATAAGTTTACTTAATTTCTGGGTGGTAAAATTATTTTATATAGTTACATGTGCAAATTACTTAAGGTAACCCAAAAAAGTCGGACATGAATTATTTTCACTGGAGTCTTTGAAATACGTACTTCACTTCTAGCAGCTTATTTATTAGATACATGATTATTAACAATAAAAAACAAATCGGGTAAATCAACTGCATGAAAATTAATTACAATATGAATAAATACAAAAGAAATAAATTAAAGTGAGTAAGTCAAACACATGATAATGAATTACATGAATATTAAAAACGTGACATCAGCTGAATATAACAGGTACGCAAATATTAACTGTACAATAAATCACATTCTTTGTTTTCTGTGGCTTTACTCATTAGGTGCTTCATAGTTATTGTTAATATTATTATTATTATTATTATTATTATTATTATTATTATTATTATTATTATTATTATTACAATTGAAACTAAGCCCACAAGGGTCATAGAGCGATGCTGGATGCAGTGTAAAAGGAAGGTAGGTATTTGAGGCCTGGCCACCTATTATTCGTAATACAAACTGTTCACGTCCCCTAAAACCATACCTTAGTAAGAAAGAAATTAAGTTTATTTAGGTACAGGTACAAAAATACAGTTGTGTAAATTGCCTAGGATAACCCAAAAATGTCAGACAAAGTGACTTATTCCCATTAGTGTCCTGGTAATATCTTAATATTTAATACCTAGCTGTAAGTTACAGTAGAAATCAGTCATGATTATAACCTTAAAAATTAAAACAGCTAAGGAACTCAGCTGTGTGAAAATCAGTTACAGTGAAAGGAATACAACAGGAATAAAGTGAATTGTGTTATTTACATTAACATTAAAGAGAGGATCAGCTTATAATAATAGGTACAGGAATGTTAACTATCGAAGAAATTACTCTTCCCTTTTTGTAACTTCATTTATTAGGTACCTTTTAGCTCTCTTCCTGATCTGACTCATGCTAGGACAGACTTTGACATGTGCAGGCAACCATTTTCACTCTTTTATTGCTGTATAGTAAAGGTGTTTGAGGCCTGACCATTTACTGTAGGTACTACAATACTGTGTTCACTTTCCCTAGTACCATACTGGTTTTGGTTCCCAACCTTGACAAAGTTGGCAACAAAATATTCTGGACACTACTTGAGAGCAATTTTATAAACATGATATACCTTCAGTTTCTTTGTCTTCAACATTCAGTTTATCCAGTTGTAATTCATCTTGGCCTACGTGTTCTCTTGGACTCAGGTCCAGGATGAATTTCACCATCTTGTTTTGGGTGATTTACTGACTATCTTTCTTTTTTTTTTTTTGTTAAAGCAGAGTAGTATGAAGAACAAGAATAATCTATATGACATTGTATAAGAGGTAGGCATAGGGTTCTGCGAGCCTCAGTGTGCAGATACTGTGTCTGTCTATAGAGGAACTTTAGCATAACATTCGTTTTTTTTTATTTTTTACTACATTCTCCTGACATGCTACCCCTGTGGTTTAGCGCTTCTATTTGATTATAATAATAATAATCTCCTGACATGCTTGGGTCAAAGAGAATTCCCAGATATTTTACTGAAAACACTGAAGTGATGGGTTCCCCATTACACTTTACATTAAAACTATTTACCTTTTCAGTTTACTTTTCGTGCCAAAGGGTATGACTTATTTTTTCCCGAGGTGTTGCGATAGTATGTTGCCTACTAACCATTTGCAGCAGGACTCTAATTCTAGTGACAGTGCATTAGCTATGTCTTGTGTTTTTTTTTACATGAGACCAGCAGAGAACTGCCATCTGCTGTCGGCAGAGGTTCTGATTCTGTATTGTTGATCTTGACAATTTGTTTCCTGCTGCTCAGGTAGAACTTAAACCAGTCTATAGAGCCAATGCCGATAACTTCTAGTTTCTTACTTATTATGTTATGGTTAACTGTATCGAATGCGTTTTGCAAGTCTAGGATCACCATACCTATGAGACTCCATAATAACATTTGAGTTCTCAGGTAGTCCATCAGATTAATTAAGGAGGTATCGGTAGAGTAAAGTCTCCTGAAACCTGATTGGTAACTATGGAGAATGATTTTGTCATTAAACACAAGGGAACCTTGAGTCATATACCGGGACTGCATCTATGAAATATAAATAAGCCATACTACTTGTTTTTCTTGGGCTCTTTTGGGTTACGAACTCTACAAGTTTACTAATCTGAATACATTTTCTTCTATAGTATATACATTGAAAAGAAGGGTCTTATTCAAGGTTTACATAGTTTACCCTAACATTTTGCTTTCCTTTTTCATCATTTTCTTCACTTACTATAAAAGAAAACGTAACTTCACACACTATAATAATAATAATAATAATAATAATAATAATAATAATAATAATAATAAATAAGATAAGATTTCTTCGGATTTTTAACCCCTGAGGGTTAGCCACCCAGGATAACCCAAGAAAGTCAGTGCGTCATCGAAGACGGTCTGTCTTATTTCCATTGGGGTCCTTAATTTTGTCCCCCAGGATGCGACCCACACCAGTCGACTAACACCCAGGTATCTATTTGCTGCTAGGTGAACATGACAACAGGTGTAAGGAAACACGTCGAAATGTTTCCACCCGCCGGGAATCGAACCCGGGCCCTCTGTATGTGAAGCGAGAGCTCTAGCCACCAGGCCACCAGGCCATAATAATATCTTCATTTCTACACGTACATGTACAAGGTATACAGGCCTAGCTGACATCAGTGACATACTACTGTATAGAAAGCCGCCTGTTATGCAGAGCATTTCGGGCAAATTAGGTCAGTTTTGTCCCAGGATGCGACCCACACCAGCCGACTAACACCCAGGTACCCATTTTATAGTGATGGGTGAGCAGGGACAGCAGGTGTCTTAAGGAAACACGTCCCTAATGTTTTCCAGCCGTACCGGAGATTCGAACTCCGGACCTCAGTGTGTGAGCTGAGTACGCTAGCCGTCGAGCTACGGGACACCACCACTATAATGAATAATAAATCCAGTGGAGCTGCCCTCATATTCAACGGATCAAACAACGTGATGGCCTTCTATTTACAAATGCTGAATGTAGCTTACGTGTCTAATGAAGGGTATGGTGTTAATGTAATTTTCTCGTAACCACTGACATCATTGTGAGAGTTGAGTGCGGTAGCAATCAACCTACGGGACACCCTAATCAATAAACAAAATTGAAACTGAAATACAAAAGCTGTTTTCCTTGTCGTGAACGAGCGTTTCCGAACAACTCCGATACGAAAGAAATTGATTCCAACTGGAATGTAAATTAATTATATTAACTGTAAAATATATATTTCGTAATAATAGTATGCCAATATAACATAAGTAAAACAAAATCCTATTTAAAGTAGCATCAAAATAAACTTTGTATAAACCTTTTAGCTTTATCTAAAATAATGAACATCAGATGTTTTATTGGTTTATATACTTATAAATAAGGAATTTATTTCCAATCCAAACTGTCGAAATTAATTACAAACTGTTTACTGAAAGACTGTGGTCTCTACAAGGTCTTTCATGCCTGTCTTACTTGTGCTTCAAGCCGCTAGGCAAACCTGTGTGGTTCATAAGTATGGGACACAGGAGCCGCGAGTGAGATGCGAACCCTTGACCCTCAGTACCTTCTCCAGGAGCAGGTGTGAGACACTTGTTTAGTGAGAGTTGTTCTTAGTATTTCTCGAAGTGAAGAAATACACTGATACACTAATATGCGGTGGCAGTGAATTTATGAAATAGTTTTATGAAATGACGATTCAAATGAAATGACAATTTATATGAAATAAATAGTATATATGAACTAAGTTTACGCATTTTATTTATAAAATGGGTGTACAGCTTTGTGTTTTAGTTACGTGCGGGTCAAGTCTATATTTTACACAGGTGTTGTCTGTGTTGCTCAAAACATAATAGGAAGAGTTGGTTATCATATACTGCAACATGTGAACAAGATGCATTATATCCTCTCATGTTGTCAGAAATCTTGGTGTTGCCATCTGTCTGAGGTGCACTAATATTATGAAGAAACTCGAACATATAGTTAAAGTACACCTCGTTGTTTTTACAAATCTCCATTCGCTTGACCTGCTCTGGATGCTACAGTAAAGAGTCACACCATCAGGCTGGTTATTCACTACACAACTGGTAAGTGCTTAATATTGTATATATTCATTGTTAATGTTGTTTACGCTGTTAGGATATATGCCAATGTTAATATAAACTCTCCGTACTCGTGTTAAATTTGAGCATCAACAAGGAAATAAAATGACATTATGTAGGGGAATTAGAGGATCATCTGGCTCGCCAGTGCTGGTCTTGCAGCACCAACTGGCCCGCCAGTGCTGGCCTTGCAGCACCAACTGGCCCGCCAGTGCTGGCCTTGCAGCACCAACTGCGCCAGTGCTGGCTTACAACTGGCCGCAGTGCTGGCCTTTCAGCACCACTGCGCCAGTGCTGGCCTTGCAGCACCAACTGGCCCGCCAGTGCTGGCCTTGCAGCACCAACTGGCCCGCTAGTGCTGGCCTTGCAGCACCAACTGGCCCGCCAGTGCTGGCCTTGCAGCACCATAATATACACTTGGAAAATCCTAGAGGGATTAGTACCAAACTTGCTCACGAAAATCACTCCCTGCGGGAAAGCAAAAGACTCGGCACAGATGCAACATTTCCCCAATGAAAAGCAGGAAATGTTGAATCATTAGTAATCCCCGATCCCCACTATTTCCAGTACACTTCCTCATCTCTCCAGTCACTCCTTCATCCTTCCAGTTCACTCCTTGATCCCTCCAGTCCACTTCTTCATCCCTCCAATTTACTCCCTCATCCCTCCCAGTTCACTCCCTCATCCCTCCAGTTCCCCTTCCCCCATCCTCCAATTTACTCCCTCATTCTTCCAATTCACTCCCGCATTCCTCCACTTCACTCCCTCATCCCTCCAGTTCCCTCCCTCATCTCTCCAGTTCAATCCCTCATCCCTTCCAATTTACTCCCTCATTCTTCCAATTCCTCCCTCACCCTCCAGTTCACTCCCTCACCCTCCAGTTCACTCCCTCACCCTCCAGTTCACTCCCTCACCCTCCAGTTCACTCCCTCACCCTCCAGTTCACTCCTCATTCCTCCAGTTCACTCCCCCATCCCTCCAGTTCACTCTCTTATTCCTCCAGTTTACTCCCTCATCCCTCCAGTTCACTCCTCATCCCTCCAGTTCACTCCCTCATCCTCCAGTTCACTCCTCATTCCTCCAGTTCACTCCCTCATCCTCCAGTTCACTCCCTCATCCCTCCAGTTCACTCCCTCATTCCTCCAGTTACTCCCTCATTCCTCCAGTTCACGCCCTCATTCCTCCAGTTTACTCCCTCATTCCTCCAGTTTACTCCCTCCCTTTCTCCAGTTTACTCACTCATCCCTCCAGTTTACTCCCTCATCCCTCCAGTTCACTCCCTCATCCCTCCAGTTCACTCCCTCATCCCTCCAGTTCACTCCCTCATCCCTCCAGTTCCTCCTCATCCCTCCAGTTCCTCCCTCATTCCTCCAGTTCCTCCCTCATCCCTCCAGTTCACTCCCTCATTCCTCCAGTTCACTCCCTCATTCCTCCAGTTCACTCTCTCATCCCTCCAGTTCACTCCCTCATCCTCCAGTTCACTCCCTCATCCCTCCAGTTCCTCCCTCATCCCTCAGTTCATTCCTCATTCCTCCAGTTCCTCCCTCATTCCTCCAGTTCCTCCCTCATTCCTCCAGTTCTCCCTCATTCTCCAGTTCCTCCTTCATCCTCCAGTTCACTCCCTCATTCCTCCAGTTCCTCCTTCATCCCTCCAGTTCATCTCTCCTTCATCCCTCCAGTTCACTCCTTCATCCCTCCAGTTCCTCATTCTCCAGTTCCTCCTTCATCCCTCCAGTTCCTCCCTCATCCCTCCAGTTCACTCCTTCATCCCTCCAGTTCATCCTCATCCCTCAGTTCCTCTTCCTCCAGTTCACTCCTCATCCCTCCATTCCTCCCTCATCCTCCAGTTCTCCTCATCCCTCCAGTTCACCCTCATCCTCCAGTTCACTCCCTCATCCCTCCAGTTCATCTCTCATCCCTCCAGTTCACTCCTCATCCCTCCAGTTCCTCCCTCATCCCTCCAGTTCACTCCTCATCCCTCCAGTTCCTCCCTCATCCCTCAGTTCTCCCTCATCCCTCCAGTTCACTCCCTCATCCCTCCAGTTCACTCCTCATTCCTCCAGTTCACTCCCTCATTCCTCCAGTTCCTCCCTCATTCCTCAGTTCCTCCCTCATTCCTCAGTTCACTCCTTCATCCCTCCAGTTCACTCCTTCATCCCTCCAGTTCACTCCTTCATCCCTCCAGTTCACTCCTTCATCCCTCCAGTTCACTCCTTCATCCCTCCAGTTCACTCCTTCATCCCTCCAGTTCACTCCTCATCCCTCCAGTTCCTCCTTCATCCCTCCAGTTCACTCCCTCATCCCTCCAGTTCACTCCTCATCCCTCCAGTTCACTCTCTCATCCTCAGTTCACTCCCTCATCCCTCCAGTTCCTCCCTCTTCCCTCCAGTTCACTCCCTCATCCCTCCAGTTCACTCCCTCATCCCTCCAGTTCCTCCCTCATTCCTCCAGTTCACTCCCTCATTCCTCCAGTTCACTCCCTCCCATTCCATCTTACTCCACTAGTGTTTTTCAGCCTAAGTAGTTAAATTGTCTTTCTATTCATACCTGCAGATTAACAACCCTCCCGACGGTACCAGAGTTGGAAGGAAGGAAGGGAGGAAGGGAGGGAGGGGGAGGGGAAGGAAGGAAGGAAGGAAGGAAGGGAGGAAGGGAGGAGGGGGGGGGGAAAGGGGAAAGGGAAA
>WNWK01039000.1:0-17663 GCA_009830355.1 Cherax destructor
ACCTTAGGAAATGCTACTGTCAGTCATTGTTTGCAGATGTGAGGATGGTACAGCGCTCATGGATGTGCAGTCAAGTTGACGTCTGGCCCTGTGGACAACCTGTATATAGAAGACTCTAGTTCCTGTGTCAGCATTGGCTTGTTCTGTCTTCTGTCTAGCTGTACAGGCAGGCCGATTTTCTCTTCCCCGACTCATGTAGGGGGAGAGTTTTTTTTCGGCCTGCACCGGCAATTTCCTGTTGTAAATGTCAGGTGACCGGAAGCCAGTTTCCCCTGGGTATCCTTGCTTGCTTGTTTACACCTTCGTGCCCGCCAGTATTGTCGTGTCGAGACAACACGCGGTAGGTGGCCGAGCGGATGTAAACAGCCTATCCAGAGGCTGTTTCAAACTGCGCGGCACTATGGTGCTGCCCTCTATAGGCCTATCAGGTCGGGCTGGTCAGCCATGCTTCTTTCTCACTCTGGCGGCCTACCTCACTGAACCAGGATCTACCCTTGCTGGCTCCCGGTCCCCTCACGCTCTGTTCGCGTGTACACCTACACCTTGCCATTAATAAACCGAGTCTAGTCATCGGCCGTATCTCTGCACCTACGCTACCATTCTACTGCCCAAAGTAAGCAGCCAAGAAAATAGACTTAACAATGAAGACATGACTGTGAGAGATCAGCTGCTTGGTATGTGTGGTGATGAAGACATGACTGTGAGAGATCAGCTGCTTCTTGGTATGTGCGGTGATGAAGACATGACTGTGAGAGATCAGCTGCTTCTTGGTATGTGTGGTGATGAAGACATGACTGTGAGAGATCAGCTGCTTCATGGTATGTGTGGTGATGAAGACATGACTGTAAGAGATCAACTGCTTCTTGGTATGTGTGGTGATGAAGACATGACTGTGAGAGATCGGTTGTTTCTTGGTATGTGTGGTGATGAAGACATGACTGTGAGAGACAAAGTTGTCTCACTGATAAGAAAAATTAGAGAAGAGAATCAGCAGACAGAAGAAAGTACTGAGAACTCTGATGAGGATGCAGAAGATTCTGCTGATGCTGTTGACGAGGACTTGTTAATCTACACTGATGATGAGGATGACAGTGAAGATGAAGAGAATGACAAAGTGGCTGCTATTGTCAACTCAAGAAAAGTAGTGATTCCCAAACTAAAGTGGCAAGCAAAGAACTATCATTCCATGATTGACTGGAAGACTGAACTCAAAACTGAGCCTCCTTTCATTGCTTCTCTATCAGATCAACAGGTTCTGAAAATTATTCAGACTCTACTGGAGGTTCCCAAGTGGCCAACAACACTCAAGCTGATGAGAGAGGGATAAAACTGATGACTGAAGCTGCACTGAAGTGACTGGACAGTAGGCAAGAGATGAGTGAAGCTGCACTGAAGTGATGGGACAGAAGGCAAGAGATGACTGAAGCTGCACTCAAGTGACTGGACAGAGGGCAAGAGATGACTGAAGCTGCACTGAAGTGACTGGACAGAAGGCAAGAGATGACTGAAGCTGCACTCAAGTGACTGGACAGAAGGCAAGAGATGACTGAAGCTGCACTGAAGTGACTGGACAGAAGGCAAGAGATGACTGAAGCTGCACTCAAGTGACTGGACAGAAGGCAAGAGATGACTGAACCTGCACTGAAGTGACTGGACAGAAGGCAAGAGATGACTGAAGCTGCACTGAAGTGACTGGACAGAAGGCAAGAGATGACTGAAGCTGCACTGAAGTGACTGGACAGAAGGCAAGAGATGACTGAAGCTGCACTGAAGTGACTGTGTCGTATCAGTATCATATGTACACTTGTGTAGTGTACCAGCATTCAGCATTCATCCCACTTATAGAGCTGGTCCCTTTGCGTGTGACGTCACGATACCCGCTGACGTCAGAGGCTCAGCGCATGTGCTAGGCTCACACAGGCGTACGCCCTCACTAGCGGCAGACCTATAACTGGACAGACGTGGCTGGACTCTCTCCTACTCTTACCGTAAATATACCGTAACCATCCTACAAGGAGTGTCTATGTCTACCTAAATATCTCTCCCAAGACCCACACAACAAATGGTGAGCAGCGGTGTGCCGTAATTTTTATCGATTACCTGTTATAAGAGATAGACTACGACAAGCAAGCAAACAGCCTCCAGACCGACCACGTTGCCAGCTACCTACATCCAAGAAGTCTACAATATCTAAAAGTATCTCCTGGTCAGTTAAGTGCCTCATTTGTTGATTTTTTAAAACCTACGAGGGTTGACCCGGGTTTGCAAATTCTGTACGAGTAAGCCAGTGAGGGGAGAGTACCATTCCAGCCATTAAGCCACCACCAGTTACGTCAGCCTAGGCTTAAGCCAGCTTCTACCTTGCTGTGCTAATTTGTTACAAGATTCCAAGCCAGTCAGTCTGTGTGAAAATATTCTACTAAGCCAGCAAGCCACTCTGCTGTCTGAGAAGTAAGCCACGTGAGTTCACGCATTTATACCACCTTTGTACTCCAGTGTATTGCTGTTCTGAGTACAATACCATCCCCGTGGTATCCTGGGTTATTCAAGCCACCCTGGGTTAAGTTCATATAAACGGCGTAAGCCACAGGTGCACGCGGGAAGCTGTGTAAGCCTAGCCACTCCACCACCCGCCACCACCCCCCACCACCCACGCTAAGGCAGACGCCTTGACCACGTGCATCCACCCACACAAAGCATTAAGTGTGGATTATTTCACCCTTAACTGGGTCCTGCAAGCAGTTTATTGGCTACGAACCAGGTCGAGCGTCCTGAGTGTGTTTCTTCTGAACTGTTGTGCCAACTGTACAAAGCCTCGGTTCGTAGTCCACCGGTTTATGCACATTACTTCAAGTTATCAACGAGTGGACCAGACCACCAGCCTCCACCACCACCCTCCACCACCACGCTTCAGTCACCGATCTCCACCCTAAAGACATTTACTGTGTTGTTGTTTTATTTTTCAGATAATCTATAGACAATTTCGTGTGTTGAGACAATTTCTGCGAGTTACATAAATTTTGAGTTATCCTAGGAAGTGTTCTGTGTTAAATTAATTATTTGCATTAATTTTTTATTTCACTAGTATTGTCTCTTGTTAATTATTGCGTTATAATTTCTGTGAATTTCGTTGTGCTACTAAATATGCAGTAAGTACAGTTTTGTTAAAGTTATCTAGTGTTCCAATATTCCACCAAGTAGTAATTTTAAAAGTTTTTAAATTTTTCCCCAGCATTGCCCATGTGTTGTTGAATGTTCTGTCTTCTTCATTATTGTGTTTCACCAAGTGCACTATCCCAGAGTTATCATTTTTTATTATTTTACCCTTGTTTGTTAATATTAATTGTGTAATTAATTAATTTTGCTTGCCCCAGTAACGACATATTGTTTTCTCCTCCAAGCAATTTTTAACCTTTTACCAGTAATATTCCCTACTAATTCTTATGTGTTGCAGTTAGTGTTACTTTTTCCCTTGCACCCAATATTGTTTTGTGTACTTGTTTATTTTTTATATAGTGCTAATGTGCCTTCATTTTGCAGACTAGTGATATAACTTACTGAAGATATTATTTTGCTCCAATAATTATATATAGTCAACAAGAGCATGACTTTGTATAAGCAGTAAGTTAACTGTTCTGTGCCTTTGACGAGTATCTTCCAGCTTATGTAAGTGTTAATACCATTTTATTGTCATTAATTTTTCATTTGTTTTCATGTGTTTTTGAACAAATTCACTCTTAAGTTTGTTTAAAGTCAGTGTTTTTAGTAAATTGTTCAGTAACTGTTGCATTGAGTTACCTTGCTTTGCTTGCAATTAAGAGTAAGAGTGTTCAAACTATTTTTATTTCTAATATCTTTGTGTTGTGTGAAAATAAATTACCCCAGTGTGAATTTTTTTCAGTCAGTCATTCCTGAAATTGATTTTGTGTAAATTAAATTCGCCAGTATTCACCTTGTTTTATCAATTTTGTTGTGTTTAATTGCTCTAGTAACTTGTCATTTCCTAAGAGTAATAATTAATATTCCAGTGAACTTCTAGTGACTCAAGCAGTAAAGTTACTTTAATTTTTGCCAGTGATATTTACAAGAAAAGAAAACTCATTTTGCTGTTCAAGTTAAAGCTAGATTGTTTTATTTTAGTGTGTTGAGTTTCCTTGCCAAGTAAATTTCCAGTGAGTTATCTTTTCTTTAGTGTTATTGTGCTATTATCCGTGTTACTTATGCAGAATAGTTAATAATTTCTATCAGTTAAGCAATATTGTGCCATATACTTGTGTAAATTTTGCTTCATTTCAATTCTCGTTTAATTGCTCAGTCATGTCTCAAGTAAATTCAAGTGATAACTGTGTGTTTTCTGCCAGTCAAGGCATTGAAGTTCTAGTAACCATGTGCGATAATACTGTGTGTATTGCCATTCAGCGCCATAATGATAATGAGTCAGTAAACAGCCCTCATAGCCCCTTAATGACTGAAAGGCAGTCTCTAGCCTTTGAACAATGTGTTTGTTCTTCCAGCTTGTATCAGAGAATTGCCAGAGTGATGCGGAATGTGAAGTTCAGATTAGTTCTTGTAGAAAGTATGTGTTTTACTTGTTAACGTAGCCGAGCGGTCAAGGCACTAGTATTACTGTCACTCCTGTCTGGAATTCAGCCCTACATACCTTGCATGCAAGATAGCGTTCAGATGCCTAGGGTGCCGGAGGTATCCCGGACCGCCTTGAGTACTGAGTCTATCCTTGCAATGTTGCTAATTCAAGTAGTAGTTCCTCTCCAGGGGATGCTTTGTTGAAGAAAGACTATTTGAATGAGTTATAGCATCTCTCGCTGATGCAAAAGCAATTGCAGAAAGCCGTTTCTGTTGCTAGTGTACTCACTAGAGTGCCAGTTGTTGTCCCTCGTGTTCCAGATAGTGTTCCTTCCAGTTGACAGTAAGCCTTTGCAGAGTAAAGTGTCGTGTGTCGAGTAATTCTTACCTGCAGTAAGAGATAGTGAGAGCCGTTCTCCTTTGCTCATACTTTGTGTCTTTGAGCTAACTATTTCAACCGGGGAGGGATCCATCCATTCCACCGAGTCTGTTCATTCCTTCAGTAGGAAAGTGATTATAAGTTGATCAAAACCGAGTTGTTCATCCCTCCAGTAGGAAAGTGATCATAAGTTGTGAGCTAAAGATAGAAAATCAGAAAATCCAGTTTAGAACCGAATTATTGACTGTGTGTTTTGTTATTAGATTTCCAGTATCTAGCAAGATGTTTGTGTGTTCAAGTTCTCTCTGAGTTCTGAGTTTTAACAGTATAACCCGTGCTAGCCGAGTTTATCTTTCCTGTTAAAACTTCTTCCCTGTAAATATTTATTCTTCCTAAGAAGCCGAAGAGTGCATGAATACACATCCATTGATCGATCAAATTGCAAATTGAAATTGTTATATATATAATGTTTATATCTAGATCCATTAACATTCTCTTAAGTACTGTTAACTCAAGAAGTGCGAGAGTAAGATTAATCTTGATCAGTTCCAAGTTATAATGTGTTTGCTATTGTATAGATTCACCCAGTACCACCTGTCTGTTCAGTCTATAGAGTTGTATAGTATGCCGAGACGTCATACGATAACATGGCCGAGCTGTCGTGTCAGTATCATATGTACACTTGTGTAGTGTACCAGCATTCAGCATTCATCCCACTTATACAGCTGGTCCCTTTGTGTGTGACATCACGATACCCGCTGACGTCAGAGGCTCATCGCATGTGCATAGGCTCACACAGGCGTACGCCCTCACTAGCGGCAGACCTATAACTGGACAGACGTCGCTGGACTCTCTCCTACTCTTACCGTAAATATACCGTAAATATACCGTAAATATACCGTAAATATATCCTACAAGGAGTGTCTATGTCTACCTAAATATCTCTCCCAAGACCCACACAACAAGTACTGGACAGAAGGCAAGAGATGACTGAAGCTTCACTGAAGTGACTGGACAGAAGGCAAGAGATTACTGAAGCTGCACTGAAGTGACTGGACAGAAGGCAAGAGATTACTGAAGCTGCACAGAAGTGACTGGACAGAAGGCAAGAGATGACTGAAGCTGCACTGAAGTGACTGGACAGAAGGCAAGAGATGACTGAAGCTGCACTGAAGTGACTGGATAGAAGGCAAGAGATGACTGAAGCTGCACTGAAGTGACTGGACAGAAGGCAAGAGATGACTGAAGCTGCACTGAAGTGACTGGACAGAGGGCAAGAGATGGATATATCAGACAAAGAATATTTTCCAGGAAAGTGAAGCTCAAGTTCCACACCAAGAAAGACTTCACTTAGTTGATGAATGATATAACACATGTACATTTGATTATACAATCTTCACCCAAAAATTATATAAACCATGTACACTTGATTATTATCCTGACAACCAATAAATTATAACTAATTGCTTTCAATGGTGTATAATTTGACGAAAAGTCGATCATAATGCTGCTGGGTAAATGGGAATGAAATGGTCTGAAATTTTGCACAGAAGTTTGTTGTGACCATACAAATAATGCCTGAAAAGTGCAGCTTCCATCTCTAAAACTTGTAATTTTTCAATACTCCCTACTATACACACTCTGTCAATCCCTAGGTACCTTCCCTTCTTTCATACATTTTTTGAACAAAAATACCAACAACTCCAAACCTATATCCATCCCCTGCTTTTATTATTTCTGTCGTGATCCCGTCAGTTCCAACTGCTTTAACCCCTTTCATTCTTCATAATGCTTCAAGCACCTCCTCCACATTCACAACCGCTCTTCTTCATACCCAAAAAGATGTTATTCCTCCCTGGCCGTTGCGTGAAATTACTGCCTTCATCTCTTCATCAAAACTTAAAAGTTCCTCAAAATATTCCTGCCATCTACCCAATACCTCCAACTCCCCATCTACTAACTCCCCTACTCTGATTTTAACTGACAAATTCATTCGTTCCCTAGGCTTTCTTTACCTATGTATGTCTACAAACTTTTCTCATTTGCAGCAAAATTTGTTAAGAGTGCCTCACCCACTTTATCATTTGCTCTCCTTTTGCACTCCCTCACCACTCTCTTCACCTTTCTTTTGTTCTCCATATACTCCTTCTTATATCACTTTTGCTTTGTAAAAGCTCCTCATAAGCAACCCTATACTTCACCATTCCATCAGTCACTCCTCTCTCCTCCTGCACCCACCCTCCTATAGCCACAAACTTCTTCCCGCATTCTTAAAACTATCCCATCCCTCTTCAATCCCTCACTACTTATACTCACACTAGCCCACCTTTCTGCCAATAGTTCCTTATATCTCATACTAATTTCGTCCTCCCTTAGTTAATGATCCGATATATGTTGCCCCTCTATAAACATGCACTTCCTGAAGTCTACCCATCAACCTTTTATCCAACAATACATATTCTAACACTTTCATTACGTGCTATATCATATCTTGTATACTTATTCATCCTCTTTTTCATAAAATATGTATTACTTATTACCAATCCTCTTTCCACACATAGTTCAATTAAAGGCCCCCATTCTTCATTTACCCCTGGCACCCCAAACATACTTACTACTCCCTCCACAACATTTTTACCACTTTAGCATTTAGGTCCCCAACCAAAAGTACTCTCTCGCATGGTTCAAAACTCCAACGCACTCACTCAACATTTCCCAAAATCTACCCCCCTCTTCACTTCTACTCCACATAATCCTTGAATTATTACCTTTATATTCCCTATTTTCCTGCCATAACTGATCCTTGAACATTATTGCTACTCATTCCTTAGCTTTAACTCTGTTTCATTTATTTCTCCCCACTGAAACTCTCTTGCCGCCTTCAGCTTTGTTTCACTAAGAGCCAGGACATCCAGCTTTGTTTCACTAAGAGCCAGGACATCCAGCTTTGTTTCACTAAGAGCCAGGACATCCAGCTTTTCATTCATAACATCCAGGTTATGGCACTGTGAGCCATGGAGGTCAGGTGAGAGTGAGCCATGGAGGTCATGTCACTAAGTCATTCAAGTCAGAGTCAGTGTAAGTCATGGAGGTCAAGTCAGTGAGAGTCACGGATGTCAGGTCAGTGTGAGTCATTCAGGTACAGTCAGTGTGAGTCATGGAGGTCAGGTCAGTGTTAAGTCATTGAGATCAGGTCAGTGTGAGTCATGGGGGTAAGGTCAGTGTAAGTCATGGAGCTAAGTTCAATGTGAGACATGGAGTTCAGGTCAGTGAGAGACATATAGGTCAGGTCAGTGTAAGTTATGGAGGTCAGGTCAGTGTAAGTCATGGAGGTAAGGTCAGTGTGAGTCATGGATGTCAGGTCAGTGTGAGTCATGGAGGTCAGGCCAGTGTGAGCCATGGAGGTCAGGTAAGTGTGAGTCATGGAGGTCAGGTCACTGTGAGTCCTAGAGGTCAGGTCACTGAGTCCTAGAGGTCAGGTCAGTGTGAGTCATGGAGGTCAGGTCAGTGTGAGTCATGGAGGTCAGGCCAGTATGAGTCATGGAGGTCAGGTCAGTGTGAGTCATGGAGGACAGGTCACTGTGAATCCTAGAGGTCAGGTCAGTGTGAGACATGGAGGTCAGGTCAGTGTGAGTCATGGAGGTCAGGTCACTGTGAGTCATGGAGGTCAGGTCACTGTGAGTCATGGAGGTCAGGTCACTGAGTCATGAAGGTCAGGTCACTGTGAGTCCTAGAGGTCAGGTCACTGTGAATCCTAGAGGTCAGGTCACTCTGAGTCATGGGTGTCAGGTCAATGTGTCATGGAGGTCAGGTCAGTGTGAGTCATGGAGGTCAGGTTACTGTGAGTCATGGAGGTCAGGTCACTGTGATGGCAGGAATCTACTAATTTATTTTCCATAACTTTGTATCATCATCATTTGGAAGCACTAAACCCATAAGGGTTTAGTGCTAAACCCATAAGGGTTTAGTGCTAAACCCATAAGGGTTTAGTGCTAAACCCATAAGGGTTTAGTGCAAAGGTTATTACTATTATGGTTACCAAACCTGTAGGGGTAATACCATAATGGAGGAATATTGAATATTTAAGTTTGATCCAGGGAGGAGGAGAGCAACATATACATGAATTGTGTCCTAAGAGACTAGAACACATATTAGCACAGTTTGATGAATACAATATTTACAAGTGTTGACTGACCTTGTAGCAGCGGTCATCTATGAGGTCCCAGCCTTCACTGCACGAGCCAGTGGTGGGCAGCACAGTGCTCAGCTGGGAGGTGGGCAGTGTGGTGCTCAGCTGGGAGGTGGCCTCGCTGGGTGGGATGGTTGGCAGCTGCGTGGGAAATTCAGTGGTCAGTTGGTCAGCGCCGTTGGTGAGTGGTATCTGGGTGAGGGGTTGGGCGGGCTGGCTGGCAGGCTGCTGGGCAGGTTGATGGATGGCCAGTTGTGTGGGAGACAGCGTGGGCAGGATGGTGGGCGTAGTGTCGACCTTCCTCTCATATTCACCTGCAATAGCAGGCAAAAGTTAAAACGGCAATTAGAAAGATATGAAATAATAATGATTGTTTTTGTTATTATTATTATTATTATTATTATTATTATTATTATTATTATTATTATTATTATTATTATTATTATTATTATTATAAATCATAATTAAAATTTTAATTAATATTAATACCATTATTATTATTATTATTATATTTTATTATTATCATCAGTAGTACAATAGTTGAACCATTATTATATATATTTTATTAATATTCAGCACTAAAACTGCACTCTGTTGAAGGGGAGTTTTTGAACTGTAATATTGGTACGCCTCTGACAAGGAAGTGATAAAAGTGGTCACCGCGCCTCCATGGAAAACACTCCATGTGTTTAATAAATAAATAAATACAGACACACACACACACACACACACACACACACACACACACACACATACACACACACACACACACACACACACACACACACACACACACACACACACACACACATTATATATATGTCGTGCCGATTAGGTAAAACTTGCCATTTTGGCTTAAATAGCAACGCTCACCTTGCCATATAAGACAAGTGAAAATTTGTGTATGCAATAATTTCGCCAAAATCATTCTGAACATAACGAAAAAAATATATTTCATTGTGTTTGTTTATTATTAAATAAATGTTAACGTATCTAAAATATATTTAGTTGGGTTAGGCTAAATTAAATTGCGCTTGTTGTAATAAGGTTAGGTAGGTTTTCAAAGTTTCTCTTGGTACAAAATTAAATTTTTTTACATTAACATAAATGAAAAAAATATATCTTTAAACGTATAAGAGAAAATTTTAGAAAGGACTTAATTTTAGATGAGTTCTTGCTAATTGACCAGTTTTATAATCGGCACGACATATATATATATATATATGTCGTGCCGATTATAAAACTTGCGATTTGGCTTAAATAGCAACGCTCATCTTGCCATAAAAGACAAGTGAAAATTTGTATGCAATAATTTCGCCAGAATCATTATGAACATAACGAAAAAAATATATTTCAATGTGTTTGTTTATTATTAAATTAATGTTAAGGTATCTAAAATATATTTAGTAGGGTTAGGCTAAATTAAATTGCGCTTGTTGTAATAAGGTTAGGTAGGTTTTCAAAGTTTCTCTTGGTACAAAATTATAAATTCTTACATTAACATAAATGAAAAAATATATCTTTAAACGTATAAGAGAAAATTTTAGAAAGGACTTAATTTTAGATGAGTTCTTGCTAATTGACCAGTTTTACCTAATCGGCACGACATATATATATATATATATATATATATATATATATATATATATATATATATATATATATATATATATATATATATATATATATATATATATATATATATCATAATAGTGTACCACCTCTAGAACTTTACTGGGGACCGTCATCCTCAGAGAAGACGATAAACGTACCTCAGGGAAAATGTGAGGTTCTCCCCGGATCTATTTGAATATTTTCTTCAACCATCCCCTATATATATTATATATAAGTGCTTTATTAATAGACAGAATACATTGACAGAAAAAACAAACATGATACAGAGTCAATTTCATGGTCCCCAAACAATAGTTTATAAGTATCACTAAAACACGATTCTATGAAAGGATAGAGGGAAGGGAAGTGTCTAGAAACTGCTTGGAGAGCAGCATCCCTTCTGACTGAGTTGAAAGCATTGGCAAAGTCCAATTTGATCAAGGCTTTTTCAATGGACATGTTGTTGATGTATACTCGTGCTGTGTGGGCAGCTGCTTCACAGCCTTGTTGAACACCAAAACCGAGCTGAGTTGGTTTCAACATTGAGGCAGCCTCTTGACTTACCATTCGTACTGAAGCCTTGGCGACTTGGCACTGAAGGGTGTTGCCCACTGCAATGGGCCTGATTCCTACATCCTTTTTCCGGAGGGCACACAGTGTGGCATCAAAGAAAAGGGGTCCAATGGCCTCTGAAACCTCTGAAACCTCACCAAGTGTTGGATTGAACATTTGTTTTAAGTGTTGTGGCCTTAAACCAGTGAAACCTCCTGCTGAGCCCTGTGGAAATGACAAAGCAGCTTTATACACATCAGCATCCTGTAAGATTAAATGTTCTTCACCTGCTGCACTGGCAGGGATGTCATTGTTGGTACTGGGAGCCCTGGGTGGATGTTTGTCCTTCAGGGCTTGTGCTGTAATGAAGTCCTTAGGAGCGATGGTATCCTCACTGGTTAGAAGCCTCAGTGATCCAATAGTATTACCCTCTTCTATTTTTCTGCTAATTTGAACCCTGATTTTTGAGGCGTCAGGTGTCCTGTTGTTAGTTAGCATTTGCCCGACGGATGTTTGACGCCCTGAAGGGGAGACGGACGAGGTTGTCATCTCTAGTGAATGCATTTATTGCCCTAATAACATATGTTGCTAGTGACTTGTCCCTCCTTGGTGGGACAGCCAAACAGGCATTGCCAAATAACAATAGGTTGTGCCAGGATCCGTTGTTTGCAGGGGCATCGTTGAATTTCTTCAAGAGGTCGCCGAATTTCCTAGCAGCTTGATGGCGAGCTGCTTTGGGGATGTGTGTCAGCGTCCTGGTGGATGTTAATTTGATTGCAGATTTTAGGTCCTCTGTAGAGGTGAAGTCAGGGTAGCTATCAGCTCTGTCTGCTGGGAGGGCTTGTTAACTGTTCTCATTTGGAGCCCTCCTGGAGCCTAGACATACATTGTGTGCACAGATGTTACCAGTTGAGAAATTGAGTACACATAACCTGTGACACACCTGGCAGTTGCCTCGTGGACAGATTCCACGGCATTGGCTCAGTCGTGGAGATTCTTGGTAACCCGGCACTTCTTGTGACATTGCTGGCATGGTGGGGGTGGGAGGGCAAATGCTGTGGGTAACGGGTGAAGGACAGCATGGATGCTTGGGGGATGATATTGGGAGAAGAGGGATCAGGAGTGTGAGTAATTGGTGGAACACTAAGCGGCAACACCCTTGGTCAGGAAGTCAGTAGGCCTACACTGGGATGTGGGGAGGGGACCTGGGATGGGGGGCGATGGGAGTGGCTCTATCTGTTCACAAAAGATGCACATCACTAACTTTTGCTAATTGTTATACACTTATCATTCTATTGAGAAAGATCCTCGCCATTTGGAACGCTAATCATTGTGTTCTCAATGTTAACCGAGGTGTTCTTATATTCGTCATCCAATGACTGAGTCCTGAGCGACCACTCTCCTCCATCCCCGGCCGAACAGAGGGTAAACAAACCTCTCCCACACCTCCGCTGGCAGGATCCCCTCAACACCAACCCCACTACTCAATTCGGCACATGCACACTGCACTTTCACTGATACAGAAACAACGGTCTGATGCAGAGGTTTGCCATGCCTCTGTAATCTCCAATGGGTACTCACGATGACGTCTGCTTAAACTATATATATATATATATATATATATATATATATATATATATATATATATATATATATATATATATATATATATATACTATATATATATATATATATATATATATATATATATATATATATATATATATATATATATATATATATATATATATATATATATGCTAGAATTCGCAAGAGCAGGCGAAATATTCACAAACACTGATCTCTGGCCGACGGAGACTCGAACCTACGAACCTCATGACAAGGTACGCAGTGCTTTGCCGACCGTACCACACTGGTCCAATACCTTGGCATCCAGCTTTCGCTAGACGTTATTCCAAGGCAGCCAGCTTTCCTAGCATTGTAAAAATCTCTAGTTGTGTCGATGCATGCAGGGGATGAGATGAAAGCTGTAAGCCTCCTGCCTGAAAGCTGGCTGCCTTGGAATAACGTCTAGCGAAGCTGGATGCCAAGGTATTGGACCAGTGTGGTACGGTCGGCAAGCACTGCGTACCTTGTCATGAGTTCGTAGGTTCGAGCCCAAGTCATGGCAAATCAGTGTTTGATATATATATATATATATATATATAATATATATATATATATATATATATATATATATATATATATATATATATATATATATATATATATATATATATATATATATATATATATATATATATGTCGTGCCGATTAGGTAAAACTTGCGATTTTGGCTTAAATAGCAACGCTCACCTTGCCATATAAGACAAGTGATAATTTGTGTATGCAATAATTTCGCTAAAACCATTCTGAACATAACGAAAAAATATATTTCATTGTGTTTGTTTATTATTAAATTATTGTTAACGTATCTAAAATATATTTAGTTGGGTTAGGCTAAATTAAATTGCGCTTGTTGTAATAAGGTTAGGTAGGTTTTCAAAGTTTCTCTTGGTACAAAATTATAAATTCTTACATTAACATAAATGAAAAAAATATATCTTTAAACGTATAAGAGAAAATTTTAGAAAGGACTTAATTTTAGATGAGTTCTTGCTAATTGACCAGTTTTACCTAATCGGCACATATATATATATATAATATATATATATATATATATATATATATATATATATATATATATATATATATATATATATATATATATATATATATATAATGTCGTGCCGATTAGGTAAAACTTGCGATTTTGGCTTAAATAGCAACGCTCTTCTTGCCATATAAGACAAGTGAAAATTTGTGTATGCAATAATTTCGCCAAAATCATTCTGAACATAACGAAAAAAATATATTTCATTGTGTTTGTTTATTTTTAAATTAATGTTAAAGTATCTAAAATATATTTAGCTGGGTTAGGGGACACCTGACGATCTGACATCAACTTTTTTATTTGTTTACCGATTGCCCTCATTTTTGGTGTACTATTAGCAGCTTATATGAAGTATCTTTTAGCGAAGTTTCAATAAAATCGGCCGATTAGGTAAAACTGGTCAATTAGCAAGAACTCATCCAAAATTAAGTCCTTTCTAAAATTTTCTCTTATACGTTTAAAGATATATTTTTTCCATTTATGTTAATGTAAGAATTTATGATTTTGTACCAAGAGAAACTTAATTTTGTACCAAGAGAAACTTTGAAAACCTACCTAACCTTATTACAACAAGCGCAATTTAATTCAACCTAACCCAACTAAATATATTTTAGATACGTTAACATTAATTTATTAATAAAAAAAACACAATGAAATATATTTTTTTCGTTATGTTCAGAATGACTTTGGCGAAATTATTGCATATATAAATTTTCACTTGTCTTATATGGCAAGAAGAGCGTTGCTATTTAAGCCAAAATCGCAAGTTTTACCTAATCAGGAAGAAGTAGTTAGACTGTTGGGTTTAGTCCTGACTCTTTCTCTTCTACTTCAGCTCTTCCTCTCACCGGCTATTCTTCTTCTGTCCTCACTTCCCCCTCGCCCCTAATGGGTCCTTACCTGAGAGTCTGAACTAACTAACTAAGTCCTGACTCTTTCTCTTCTACTTCAGCTCTTCCTCTCACCGGCTATTCTTCTTCTGTCCCCACTTCCCCCTCGCCCCTAGTGGGTCCTTACCTGAGAGTCTGAACTAACTAACTAATTACCTAATCGGCACCCCTTCTCCTGTATATATTACTATATGTAAAATGGGAAACTTTCGTTTTTCATTTTGGGCCACCCCACTTCGGTGGGAAACGGCCGACGTGTTGAAAGAAAGAACGATATATATATATATATATATATATATATATATATATATATATATATATATATATATATATATATATATATATATATAGCTAAGACAACCACTGTGAAAAATAGAAGAATTCCAAGCGCTTTCGTGACTACTCACATTATCAAGGAACTATAGTTCCTTGATAATGTAGTAGTCCAAGGCTGAATCTTCTATTTTCATAGTGTTGTCTTCATATTTTGATATCACCTGTTTACTGTGATTTTTGCATATATATATATATATATATATATATATATATTATATAACTAATCGAGTTTGTGAGTAAGGCTACTTTTGTATCCAAATTGGACCTCCCTAAAGGTTACTATCAAGTACCTTTAACAGATAAGGCGAAGGAAATCTCTGCCTTCCTAATTCCAGGAGGTCATTATCAGTATACAGTTACCCCCTTTCGAAATGAAAAACTCTCCTGTATCATTCCAGAGACTTATCCATCAGGCTATTAATAAAGGACTTGAAGGCACGGCCGCTTACCTAGATGATATAGTTGTTGTGTCGGACTCTTGGGACCAACATATGTTTAGGCTTAAAGCTCTCTTTGAGACCTTCCAGAGTTTCCATTTAACTGTTAATTTATCAAAGTCATCCTTTGGCCAATCTACTCTTATTTTTTTAGGCCATGCAGTAGGTAGTGGCAAAGTGGCTCCAAAATTTGTAAAAATTCTGGCCATTAAAATTTATTCAATGCCCCCTGACAGGAAATCCCTTCAACGTTTTCTAGGGATGGTAGGGTTTTATAGAAGATTCTGTAGGAATTTTGCAGATATTGTTGCACCTCTAACCTCACTTACCAGTTACAAAGTTCCCTTTAATTGGACTCCAGAATGTCAAGATGCTTTTACGAAAGGAAAGAGATTACTTTGTACTGCAACCATTGTTTTGTGTTCAGACTTTTCAAAACCATTCTCTTTACAGATTGATGCTTGTGAGTCTGGGGTGGGGGCAGTGCTTCTGCAATCTGGGGATGATGGGTTGCAGCCTGTGCCCTACCATTCAGCCAAATATTTACCCCACCAGAGGGCCTACTCCACTATAGAGAAGGAGACCCTGGCTCTACTATTAGCATTAGAGCATTTTGATGTATACGTGGGCCACTCCTCACAGGTGGTCACCATCTACAGCGACCACAACCCTCTGGTGTATCTCCAGCACATGAAAATCAACAATACAAGACTCATGCATTGGAGTATAAAACACATCCCTGGCAAAAATAATACGCTAGCAGATGTGTTATCTAGAAGTCATTGCACTTAGTTAGGTTGTTAGGGACTTTGGGTGGAACCAGCTCTTTTTTTTCCCCTAATGTGTTTTTTTTTTTTTAGCGAGGAGATGCCCTGCTACCGACCGCAGGCATATTGGACCTACGCTAGCCCTACCGTCTACTGTCTCACTCTTAAGTTTAAAGCCGGACTTTAAGTCTCGAGAAAAGTTTAGCTTTATCTAATGAGTGGAATGGTTGAGGGGAAAGGCGGTGCCATGGTGGCACTCTACCCATTTGAGGTGGAAGCCTAGTTCTGAGCCCTCTTGGGGGTGGGGGTGTTGCATGCAAAGAGTACGTACCCTTTTTTTGGACCATGGTAAACACACCCACATAGGCTCCCCTCCAAACAGCAAACCATTGTTAAGGGTTTAGCGATGGGGCCCCATCATCAAATCAACGACTCTGTTCATCAAATCATAATGTGTTTTTTACAATGACAAAGGTGATGTGGATACCACTCACAATTTGTCATTGTCATTCCTGCATTGAGCTGGTTGCGGTACGGTTGTCTCTGTCTATTGGCTGCTGTTTTGCCTTGACGACCGTGGCGTGCACTATTATTTCTCTCTCTGTATATAGTGTACATACTTGTACAAAGCCTTATCTAATATTTGGTGAAGGAAAAGTCAAAAGTCTGATATAATACTAATTGCTTGGTGAAGGAAATACAAATTCAAAGCATTTTCTACTGTGTTTCTTTGCTCCAAGCTCTCTTTTACACTCAGGTTAACAGGCCATTGAACCTGAGGTTGATATATAATATTATATATATATATATATATATATATATATATATATATATATATATATATATATATATATATATATATATATATATATATATATATATATATATATATATATATAGGCCTTTTTTCCCTTTCCCCCTATCCCCCTTTATAGAATCGTTTATAGTGTGGCTTCCCAAACTATTGTTTGGACACCATGAAAAATTGGGCTTTGTGTGAGGGGTGCAAAAGGGGGGCCCCCGCCCCCCTCCCCCTATTGTATCTAGTCTTAAGGGGAAATCACAGAAGCGCTGTCCAGTGAGCTCAATATCTGGGTTTTTGGATGATGGCACCCCAGTTGGCAACTAACAGAATCTCTCCCAGGGGACATCAGGAAAATTAAAGAAAATGGTAGAGAGCCCGGGCCCATCTTTAATCCCCCCCAAATGTGAAATAGTTTCCAACAATCCACAGATGATCC
>WNWK01039001.1:0-17662 GCA_009830355.1 Cherax destructor
TTCAGGCGGGCACCCTCCCCCACCTGAACAGTCCCCATGGATCACTCCATACCTTAAAAAAACACTCACCCCCCGGCATCCGCTTAAGGGGGATATTCCGAATACGTATCCACAAAAATTTCCCCGCCATTTTCTTAATGTCCCCCCAAACCCCTTCAAACAATCCCTTCTCCTGGTAGACATCAACCCCCCTCTCGTAGGCACCACTTTCAAGAACTTCACAAACACTCATGTAGCTCCATTTAATAAAACCCCCTAAATGTCTGCTTAAACCCAAAAGTGTCTCTGAGAATGGCTCAAGATAACTTCACATTTGACGGATAAATAGCGCCAACAAGCACCTCTTGCAAAGTATGCACCCCCCTTCTGTACGTTCCGTCATTTGGGGAGAAAATAAAGGTCAACACGGCCAAGGAAACCAGCCAGCACACCCCCCTCACCACAGTGGCTGGGCAGCGACCATTTCTACCTACTGAGGCTTGCAGGACCCTATGTCTAGCTTTATACAATGTTATTTTTTTACGCTTGCTCTTTCATGGTACTCACCTTGACAAAAAAAAAACTGAAAAGATAAACTGCAAATCACCCAGAACAAAATGGTAAGATTCATCCTGGACCTGAGTCCAAGAGAACATGTAGGCCAGGATGAATTACAACAATTGGATATGCTGAATATTGAAGACAGAGAAAAAACAACATGTTAAATCAAGTTTATAAAATTGCTCACAAACAGTGCCCAGAATATTTTTGCTGCCAATTTTGTCGGCTAGGAACAAAGCAATCATAGTACTAGGGAGAGAGCAAAACTTTGTAGTACCAACAGTCAGTGGCCAGGCTTCAAAACACCTTTTTTGTACAGCAATAATGGAATGGAACAGACTGCCGCACATGTCAAGCCAGTTGTTGTTGTTTTAGGTTTGCGGTACCACCGGCCCGGTCTTCCAAATGGGACCCGGCATTGGCCCCCTGGGTAGGGGGTGTCGGTCATCTTCTTCTTTTTGGCCCCCGGGGTGGGGGACTTCTTCTTCTCTTGCTGGGGCTCCCACGGTGGGGAGTGTCTTCTGGCATCGCATCTTCATCGCAGTCGTTCTCTTAGGCCTTCATCAGCAGATCTTGGTACTTCGGACCTTGTATTCCCAGCAGGCGTGTCTTTACGGATTGAAGCTAGGCATCAGGCAGAGGGAAGAAAGAAGGATGGGGAGATAAAAAAAGGAAGTGAGAGGTATAGCTGTAGTGAGCAATCTTGGTCATCGTCGGGGACACCTGGCATCGTCATCGAGGGGTCTCCGTCATCATCATCATCGAGGGGGCGGTGGGCGGCTAGGACAGGGAGCAAAGTCCCCAAGTCAGGGGTGGCCAGGTAAACCAGCCAGGCTGCCTTGTCCTCATGGGTCAGATCCCCGGTGATCAGGAAGTGCCTGCGGCAGATGGACATCATCGCTGGACAGTCAAGCATGTAGTGAACTAGAGGCTTTGGGACCATCCGGTTGCAGTGGAGCAAAGCTCCTCCTTCTCGCGTTGGATGAGGCGCTTTGCAGTAGGGTAGTCGAGGCGCAGGCGGTGTACACTTACTTGCAGCTCCCTGTTCAGTTTCCCCATGTTTGGGGGGGGCTCCCTACATGTGGCTCTGTCATACCAGTGCCGGCTCTGAGACGCTCCCGGTGCCGGTAGCAGGCGCCTGGCTGCCGAGGCTCCCCCCAGGTGCACCGCCTGGGGCTAATGGCAAGTAGTCGCAGGTTGGGCCGCAAGTGTGCAGACTTAGCCGCCCCGTCTGCCACATCATTCCCAGCAAGGTCGATGTGGCTAGGTATCCAGTTGATTGTTGCTTGCCGGCCCTGCTCGTCAAGTGAGTGTAGGTCTCTCCTGATGGCAGTGAGGAGCCGGATGTTATCCCTGGGCTCCCTATGCATGATGGCCTGTATCGCTGCTCTGGATTCGACGTGGGTGACTGGGGGTTGGGGTGTTCCAAATCGTAAGTTTTATATTCGGCACGAATATATAAATATATATATATATATATATATATATATATATATATATATATATATATATATATATATATATATATACTATATATATCGTGGGTTAGGGAAAAATTACCGATTTACTTAAATAGCAACGCTCTTCTTGCTGAATAAGGCAAGCGGTAATTTTGTATGCAATAATTTAAAAATAATTTTGAACCTAATGAAAAAATATGTTTCATTGTGTTTGTTAATTATTAAATTACTGTAAACTTATCAAAAATATTTACTTGGATTATGCTAAATTAAATTGCGCTTGTTATAATAAGGTTAGGTAAGTTTTATAAAGTTCTTAAATGTAAAATTATTAATTTTTAATATAACATAAATGAAAAAAATATATCTTTGAATGCATAAGAGAAAATTTTAGAAAGAACTTAATTTTAAATGAGTTTCTTGCTAACTGACCAGTTTTACCTATTCGAACGACATAATATATATATATATATATATTATATATATATATATATATATATATATATATATATATATATATATATATATATATATATATATTTTATTTATATATTTTTTTTTTCAACAAGTCCCTCTCCCACCGAGGCAGGGTGACCCAAAAAGAAAGAAAATCCCCAAAAGAAAATACTTTCATCATCATTCAACACTTTCACCACACTCATACATAATCACTGTCTTTTGCAGGGGGAGCTCAGATACGACAGCTGAGAAAAGTCCCCCCCAGCTGTCACTATCTCAGACCCTCCTTTAAAGTGCAGGCATTGTACTTCCCTTTTTCCCGGACTCAAGTCCAATTAAATCAATTAACTGGTTTCCTGAATCCCTTCACAAAATGTTACCCTGCTCACACTCCAACAGATCGTCATGTCCCAAAACCATTGTCTCCATTCACTCCTCCATCAACACGCTCAACATGCTTGATGGAAGTCCAAGCCCCTCGCCCACAAAACCTCCTTTACCCCTTCCATCCAACCTTTTCTAGGACGACCCCTACCCCGTCTTCCTTCCCTACAGATTTATACGCTCTCTAAGTCATTCTACTTTGATCCATTCTCTAAATGACCAAACCACCTCAACAACCCCTCTTCAGCCCTCTGACAAATACTTTTAGTAACTCCACACCTTCTCCCCAATTTCCACATTCCGAATTTTCTGCATAATATTTACACCCCACATTGCCCTTAGACAGGACATCTCCACTGCCTCCAGCCTCCTCCTCCCTGCAGCATTTGCAACCAATGCTTCACACCCATATAAGAGTGTTGGTACCACTATACTTCGTACATTCCCCCTTTTCCTCCATGGATAACGTTTTTGTCTCCACAGATACCTCAATGCACCACTCACCTTTTTCCTTCATCAATTCTATGGTTAACCTCATCCTTCATAAACCCATCCGCTGACACGTCAACACCCAAATCTGAAACATTTACTTCTTCCATAATCCTCTCTCCAATGTGATATCCAATTTTTCTTTATTTAAATCGTTTGATACCCTCATCACCTTACTCTTATCTATGTTCACTTTTAACTTTCTACCTTTACACACTCTCCCAAACTCGTCCACTAACCTTTGCAACTTTTCTTTAGAATCTCCCCTAAGCACAGTATCATCAGCAAAACGTAACTGTGTCAACTCCCATTTTTCATTTAATTCTCCAAAATTTAATCCACCCTCTCCCCAACACCCTAGCATTTACTTCTTTTACAACCCCATCTATAAATATATTAAACAACCATGGTGACATTACACATCTCTGTCTAAGACCTACTTTTACCGGAAGTAATCTCCCTCTCTCCTACACACCTAACCTGAGCTTCACTATCCTCATAAAAACTCTTTACAGCCTTCATAACTTACTACCTATTCCATACACTTGCAACATTTGCCACATTGCTCCCCTATCCACTCTATCATATGCCTTTTCTAAATCCATAAATGCAATAAAACTTCTCTACCTTTATCTAAGTACTGTTCACATATATGCTTCACTGTAAACACTTGATCTACACATCCCTACCCACTCTAAAGCCTCCTTGCTCATCTGCAATCCTACTCTCTGTCTTACCTCTAATTCTTTCAATAATAACCCTGCCATACACTTTACCTGGTATACTCAGTAAACTTATTCCCCTATAATTTTTACACTCTCTTTTATCCCCTTCCCTTTATATAAAGGAACTATACATGCTCTCTGCCAATCCCTAGGTACCTTCCCTCTTTCATACATTTATTAAACAAAAATACCAACCACTCCAGCACTATATCCCCCTGCTTTTAACATTTCTGTCATGATTCCGTCAATTCCAGCTGCTTTACCCCCTTTCATTCTACGTAATGCCTCACGCACCTCTTCTATATATATATATATATATATATATATATATATATATATATATATATATATATATATATATATATATATATATATATATATATATATACAGTGGACCCCGACTTTCGGTCGGTCTGAGTATCAGTTAATTCGAGTTTCGATGGCTTTTTTGATCCAATTTTCCCCGCCAACTACTGCTCATTCCCTGGACTATCGGTCCGGGTACAGACCTGTCCGCCTCGCCGCGTAGGTGTCGTGAACCAATCTAGTGTTATTTACTATTGAGAGAACATTACCCAGAGTGCTCATTCAAACATTTCACAATACATTTATTGTGTTTATTGCTGGTTTAGTGATTGTCACTGTGAAATAAGTCACCATGGGTCCAAAGAAGCTTCACAAGTTGATAAAGGCTATGGCACCAGCCAGTGATAAAGTGTAGCAAGTAAGTTAAGCGATTAGCGATAGAAAATGACGACACGAAACTTAACTCCTACATTGTTGTTTGAGGAATATAGGGACACTGACAAGAGCGCTGCCCTCTGCCACCATCTCCTCCAAGGTAAGTGTAAATATTTTTATTTATATAAGTGTGAATATTTCTTATTTATAAATTAAAATGTAAATATTTCTTATTTATAAATTAAAGTGTAAATATTTCTTATTTATAAATTAAAGTGTAAATATTTCTTATTTATAAATTAAAGTGTAAATATTTCTTATTTATAAATGATTATCATTGTTTGTGTGAATAGTGGTGATGGCTGCGCTGCCACCCACCATGGCTTATGGTCAGTGGCCCTTATAAACGCAACAACAAAAACACACTACCACCAGTCCTTACATTCGTAATGACATGTTTTATTCATTCTAGAGTTTATATCATGTTTCTATGTTATTAATATGTTTATTATGTTATATTAGATGAATTGTGCTAGATAAATAAGCTGTAGAGTTGATATTATTGTCATATTGAAGGACTATCTTATCCTGCCGCCAAACAAACTCTCCCGACTCTCTCATACGCCAACAAGAGTCTTCAATAAAGGTAAAACTGATTTAACTGTTCAGTTCTCCATTATAATTAAAAATGAATTTTTGTAGAATATTTTTCGGTGGAAACGGATTAATTGTATTTACATTATTTCTTATGGGAAATAAGGGTTCAGCTTTCGAACAGTTCGAGTTAAGGTTAAGCTCCTGGAATGGATTATATATATATATAAATATATATATATATATATATATATATATATATATATATATATATATATATATATATATATATATATATATATATATATATATATATATATATACGTATATATATCAATAACTACACTGCACTAGCCAGGGGTTGAAAATCATGCTTTGGCCCGCCTCATGATGAGCGAAAACACATGACGCTCTAGTCCACTGAACCACACAATCCTTAAGAGTAGCGCATTCAGTAGGACTGAATGTTGTACTCGCTACCTAGGAAATACGGTGGTGTGGACGCCTCTAAGCATTCCTTCTACTCCTGTTTGGCGTACTAGTGCAGTGTAGTTATTGATCAATACCACTCTTCGTGGTTACAATAATATAATATACTGGTTGTTGAGCTAGTACACCAAACAGGGAGTAGAATGAAAGTAGTTTAGAGGCGGCCACACCACCGTATGTCCTTGGGTAGTGAGTACAACATTCAGTCCTCCTGGATGCACTACTCTTGAAGAACATAATTTGATTAATGAATATCAGCATGGGTTTACGAGAGGTCGTTCCTGCCTGACAAATTTACTGACGTTTTTCAATAAAACATTTGAGGCAGTAGACAGTGATAAAGAATATGATATAGTTTACTTGGATTTCAGTAAGGCCTTCGATAGAGTACCTCACAAGAGACTCTTAAGAAAGGTGGCAGCTCATGGAATAGGAAGTAAAGTTCTAGCATGGATAGAGGCATGGCTTACTAATAGAAAGCAGAGAGTTTCCATTAATGGGGTCAAATCTGAATGGGGATTAGTCACTAGTGGCGTTCCACAAGGATTAGTTTTAGGCCCATTGTTGTTCATAATTTACATAAATGACCTTGATGAAGGAATTGCAAGTGACATGAGTAAATTTGCTGATGATACAAAAATAGGCCGTATAATTCATTCTGAGGAGGATACCAGTGAACTCTAGGAGGATTTGGACAAATTAATGTCTTGGTCTGAAAAGTGGCAGATGAAGTTCAATGTGGACAAGTGTAAGGTGCTAGTCGTTGGTAATGAAAATATCCCTCGAATTTATAAACTAGGTAAAGTAGAGCTTAATCATACAGAATGTGAAAAAGACTTGGGAGTCATGGTAAGCAGAAATCTAAAGCCAAGACAACAGTGCCTAAGTGTGCGCAATAAGGCTAACAGATTACTAGGATTTATTTCAAGAAGTATAAGCAACAGAAGTCCAAAAGTTATTTTACAGCTCTATACATCACTAGTGAGACCTCATTTGAATTATGCAGCTCAGTTTTGGTCTCCTTACTACAGAATGGATATAGATTCGTTGGAGAACATACAGAGAAGAAGGACTAAAATGATTTACAGTATAAGAAATCTCCCGTATGAAGATAGACTTAGAGCGTTGAATCTCCACTCTCTGGAGAGACGTAGAATGAGGAGATATCATTGAAGTGTACAAGTGGATGATGGGCATAAACAAAGGAGATATTAATAAAATACTGAGGATATCGAACCAAGTAAGAACCAGAAATAACGGATTTAAATTGGATAAATTTAGATTTAGAAAGAACATAGGCAAGTACTGGTTTTCGAACAGAGTTGTAGATGCGTGAACAATCTTCAGAGTAGGGTGATAGAGGCTAGATCTTGGGTGGCTTTAAAAAGAGATTGGACAAATATATGAGTGGGAGGGGCTGGGTTTGATTAGTGTCGTGAGTACGGGAGTAAATTCTTAGGTAGTGGTGGTTTTGATAAGGACCTGCCTTGTATGGGCCAGTAGGCCTTCTGCAGTGTTCCTCCATTCTTATGTTCTTATGTTCTTATGATTGTGTGGTTCAGTGGACTAGAGCATCATGTGTTTCGCTCATCATGAGACGGGCTAAAGCATCATGGGTTCGACCCCTGACTAGTGCAGTGTAGTTATTGATCAATACCACTCGTTTGTGGTTACAATAATATAGTTATATATATATATATATATATATATATATATATATATATATATATATATATATATATATATATATATATATATGTATATATGTATATATGTATATATATATATATATATATATATATATATATATATATATATATATATATGTATATATGTATATATATATATATATATATATATATATATATATATATATATATATATATATATAAACATGTATGTAAAACTTTGGATTTGGGCTTAAATAGCAATGCACTTCTTGCTGAATAAGACAAGCAAAATTTGTGAATGCAATAATTTCGCAAAAATCATTCTGAACCTAACGAATAAAATATATTTCATTGTGTTTCTTTATTAGTAAAATATTGTAAACTTTTATAAAATATATTTACTTGGATTAGGCTAAATTAAATTGCGTGATGGTGAGCAGCTTGAGATTTTGGGCAGATATATATCACTGTATTTAAGATTTCTGGGTTTTTAACCTGACTCCACCACACCAGTTTCTATGGTAATCACTGTTATTAACAGAGTTACAGCGACTGCGGTTATAAGGATTTCTGGAAGAGTATTTGCTTTCCGTTGAGAATATTGCAACCTCTGCCAACTCTACAAGCAATTCGCCACACAGCCCTGATCGTGTGAGGGTGTGCGGTGCTATGGCCTGACCCCTGGCGGCTCTTGACAGCACTTTGGTTTTCACCAACATGGCGGCAGCCGGGAGGAGACAGTTGAACACAGCTTGTGTGTATCTGGTTACTGGAGTTATCAACCCTGCCACGGCCAAAACAGTATTACCCACGATCCAACGAGATATTTATGGACTTGATACAGTGGATTTGTATGGAGTGGCTTTGAACGGGACGAATAGAGTGTTTGTGAAACTTCAAACGGTGGAGGTGTACGAACGGCTGGTGGACAAGCATCAAGATAGTGTGTACACTAGTGATGTATCGGATATTCGCATCCGCATCCACATCTACGGAACATCCGCACAATTTCTTACATCTGTATCCGCATCCGCATCCGCATTTCACAGCAAACAGATATCCGCATATACATCTGCGGAACATCCGCACAATTTTTTGCATCCGCATCCGAAATCCCCGGAACATCCGCACAATTTCTTATATCCGCATCCGCATTTGCATCTGTAAAATGAGTAAGTAAGACATCCGTATACACATCCGCATACCGGATATCTAAATTTTTCACATCCGATACATCCCTAGTGTACACTGTGCACACAGGACTCCAGGTACGCTTGAAGGATGTCTCAAGGACATACACTTGGGTTCGAGTGAGGAATGTCCCGTTCGAGGCCGATGCAGTGGACATCAGTGCAGTTTTCGGGGTGTACGGAGTCATACATGCAGCTACCCCTGGCAAGTGGAGTGAGGGCCCGCTGATGGGGCTCAGTGAGGGATCTTTTGCCTTGAAGATGACCTTGCGACATCCCATACCATCGTACGTCGTATTGTTGGATTTTAGGATGCAGGTATACGTCACCTACATGGGGCAATGCAGGAACTGTCATCTGTGCGGGGCATATGAGCATGTAGCGGCCGACTGCTTGAAGAGGTCAGGCCCAAGAATGAACGGGGGACATCGTGGAACGAACGTGACAGTGCAGAGAAATGTGCAGAGGGAAGAGGAACAGTCAGAGAAACAACCAAAGTTGTGGAGCAAGATAGTAGAAGGTGCAGAGGTGGTGTGTCAGACGATATCACAGGAAACGGCGCCATCGGTGGTTGACGGTGGCAACCATGAGAGCCCTGTGGAGGAAGTGGCTTTGGAACAGGTATTAAGGGACATTCTGGATGAACCTCTACCGGTGTTAAGTGTTGAAGCCACTGATAGTATGGAAGACACTATGGATATGGTGGAGGGCATGGTGAATGCCAATTTCAATGACCAACAGTTAGTTTTGGAGACAGTGCAGGCGGAGGTACATCAGATTGATAGTGCAAGTGGTGTGGAAGTTGTGCAGGGGACCCGCAAGAGGTCTGGCACACTGTCTGATTGTGATGATGTTCTGACCCCGGCCCAGAGGATTTGCAAGAAACCTCTGGTGGAAGTTGCTAAGAAAGACTTGGGATTGGTGCAAGATCAGGGAATTAATAAGGGTGGGAAGAAGGTGGGCAAACTGCAAAGTAAAGGGAAATCTGGGTCGCAACTTCCACCGAGGCCGAAGGGCAAACCTTTGTCTTTAATTTCAAGTGTTTAACGTTAAATGTAAATGGGTTGAGAGCAGATATTAAAACAGCTTGGGTGGAGTGTACGTTGAGACGGTATGGTGTGACTGTGGGGTTTTTGCAGGAGCATAATCATAGGTGTGGTAGGGATTTGGTATTGGATGGTTTTAGGGTATTTGCTAGTTCATCAAGCAGATTAAAGGGTGAGGTGGCAGTAGTGGTAGCGGTGTCAAGCCCATTCAAGCCTTTGCGATGGGAGGAGAGTGGGGGGGGGGCAGACTGGTAAGAGTGGAGGGAGAATGGGGGATGAAGGTATGCTTTTTGGGAGTGTATATGCTGGCAGAGTCTTCCAGACAGGTGAAGGTGGATTTTATGAGGGAGCATATGATTTATGCATGTAGGGATTTGGCCTAGTGTAACCATACTTGGGGGAGATTTTAATTGTGTCATCAGGGAAAGGGATGTAGAGCCGCAGGAGGGGGGGGGTGCGTTTTGCAGGCTCTGAGGGACTTACTTAGGTGTGTAGGTTTGAAGGATGTAATTGGGGTAGGAGGGGCGGGAGAGCATACATTTGTTAGAAGAGGGTATGGAGCTAGGCTAGATAGAATTTATGTAACTGGGAGTGTGGTGCTGGGTGAGGTTCAATATTTAGATGTGGGTTTTACAGATCATCGGGGAGTGTTGGTGGAGGTGGAATGGTCTGGTGTGGTGCGGTGGGGTAAGGGGTATTGGAAATTAAATGTTCAGCTTTTGAGTGGTGAAGGTAGATGTGTGGAATTTAGTGATTGGTGGGGAGGGTTGTGGGATGGCAGGTTGCAGGGGGAAGGGGCTCTGGTGGATTGGTGGGTGGAGGTGGGTAAGAGGGGCATTAAAGCATACTATCAGAGATTGGGCAAAGAAGAGGTAGGATGGCGTTATGGAATGCAAAACTACTTGGAAGGATTATTGACGGACTGTTACTTAAGAGGAGGACACAGACTAACTGAGGAAATACGGACATTGAAGGACAGGTTGTGGTCGCTGCAGAATGAGAATTTTGGGGCATGCAGGATGAAAGCAGGCTTGGATGACGTGTTGTGGGGGGATAAACCCACCAAATATGTATTGGGTAAGTGTAGGAAGCGAAAGGATAGGATGACAGTGGAGTTCTTGGAGGTGGATGAAGGATTGAAGAATTATGATGAAGGAATGCGGATTTGTACCACAGAGGGTATGAATGTGTATGTTGATAAGTGGTTTGCCAAGTATATGTGTCGCAAAGGGGTGAGTGAGGTGAACAAGGATTTAATATTAGGGGGAATAGTGGAGAGGTTGGGACGAAGTGAGCGGAGGGAGTTGGAGGGGATGATTAGTGAAGGGGAGGTGTGGGAGACGGTGGATGGGTTAAGCAGAGGAAAGGCCCCTGGAATAGATGGTATAGCAAACAAGTTTTATAAGGAAAATTGGAACGTCATGAGGGACTGTTTGGTTGGTGTGATGAATGGGATGAAAGAGGATGGGGTGATGGGAAGGGATATGGGATTGGGAGTGGTGGTTCTAGTACGGAAGGGGAAGGTAGGAGATACTTTGGGGAATTACAGACCTGTGGTACTAATTAATTCTGATTATAAAATATTTGCAAAGATTCTAGTTAACAGATTAAAGGGTGTTGGGGGGTGATTGAGGTAAGACAGGGGGATTCAGGTAGGGAGTGGTGGCGGGTCATGAGTACATTAAGGATTTCATTGAAAGTGTGGAAGGGGAAGGGGTAATAGCATTAGATTGGCAGGGGGCGTATGATAGTGTAGAGCGTGAGAGCGTGTACAAAATCATGGAGCGGCAGGGGTTCGTGTGGAAGTGATGAGTTGGATCAGAGCTTATATGAAGGGCATGGGGAGGTACAAGTCAACGGTAGATTGGGTGGGTGGTGCAGATGGAACGGGGTTTGTGGCAGGGATGTCCTCTGTCGCAAATTCTGTTCGCATGTGTTCAGGATCCGTTTTACAGATTGGTGGGGGAGGGGGGGAGGGGGGGAGGGGTGGTGGTGGTGAGGGGATCTTGAACATTGTGGGGTATGTAGACGACACTACGGTGCTGGTATGGCAGGAGAAGGGGCTGGTGCATGTAGGGAACAGTATAGGCACATTTTGTAAGGCAACTGGAATGAAGGTGAACAGGGCAAAATCACTGCTGTTGGAGGTGGGTAATTGGGTGGGAAGGGGGTTGGGTAGAAGATATGGATGGAATGTGATGGACAAAGTGAAAATATGTGGAATAGTGTTCACGGGGAACCGGGACGTGACGAGAGAGGTGAATTCGGGAAACGTAATGCATCGGGCAATAGAGTGTATAAATAGTTGGCGTGCAGGTGAGCTCACATTGAGGCAGAGGGTCATAGCGGTAAATACAATGATTTACAGTAGGATTTAGTTTGTAGCTAATATTTATCCTTTATTGAGGTGGGAAGTGGAAGGGCTGGAGCGTAAGGTATTTAAGTTCATCTGGGCTAATGGTAGGCATTGCTTACGGAAGGATATAGTTAGGAAGGGTATATTATTGGGGGGGGGTTGGGTCTGATTTGGCTGGAGAAGAGGTTGATGTGCATGTATGTGAAACGTTGTGTGATGAGGAGGGGGATGGGGAGACCGGGGTGGAGGGTGTGTTGAGAGAGTTGGGTGAATGGTGGGAGGGGAGGGACCTGGTACAGTGCAGGGATTGGCTGCGCAACATGATGGTCACAAAGGAATCGCAAAATTTAAACGTTGCTGTGCTTATGAGGTTAGGAGGTGGGGTGGGGGTGCTGGAGGGGGAGGCGATATATCCAGTTTACGACTGGAAAGGAATTTGGGGGGGGTTCGGGAATTACGTTTATCAGGAAGGGATCGTGAGCTGATGTATAGGTTTCTACATGGGGCGGTTGCAGCAAAGGAGATTTTATTTTGAATGGGGTGTGTGAAAGATGGGGGTTGCGAGAGGTGTGGCATGCCGGAGACCATCATGCATGCCATATATTTTTGTGAGGCATTGGAAGGGGTAAGGTGGTGGATGGGATGGATGTTGAGGAAATTGGGAGGAGGGGGAGTACCTTTGTTAAGGGCAATTTTCTTTGATTTGAAGGGTGTGTGTACTCACCTATTTGTGGTTGCAGGGGTCGAGTCATAGCTCCTGGCCCTGCCTCTTCACTGATTGCTACTAGGTCCCCTCTCTCCCTGCTCCATGAGCTTTATCAAACCTAGTCTTAAAACTATGTATGGTTCCTGCCTCCACTATGTCGCTTTCTAAGCTATTCCACTTCCTGTCAACTCTATGACTGAAGAAATACTTCCTAACATCCCTTTGACTCATAGGAGTCTTCAACTTCTAATTGTGACCCCTTGTTTCTGTGTCCCCTCTCTGGAACATCTTGTCTCTGTCCACCTTATCTATTCCTCGCAGTATTTTATATGTCGTTATCATGTCTCCCCTAACCCTCCTGTCCTGTAGTGTCGTCAGGCCGATTTCCCTTAACCTTTCTTCGTAGGACAATCCCCTTAGCTCTGGGACTAGTCTTGTTGCAAACCTTTGCACTTTCTCTAATTTCTTGACGTGCTTGACCAGGTGTGGGTTCCAAACTGGTGCTGCATACTCCAGTATGGGCCTGACGTATATGGTATACAGAGTCTTGAATGATTCCTTAGTGAGGTATTGGAATGCTATTCTTAGGTTTGCCAGTCGCCCGTATGCTGCAGCAGTTATCTGATTGATGTGTGCCTCAGGAGATGTGCTCCGTATTATACTCACCCCAAGATCTTTTTCTTTGAGTGAGGTTTGCAGTCTTTGGCCACCTAGACTATACTCTATCTGCGGTCTTCTTTGCCCTTCCCCGATATTCATGACTTTACATTTGGCAGGGTTAAATTCAAGGAGCCAGTTACTGGACCAGGCTTGCAGCCTGTCCAGGTCTCTTTGTAGTCCTGCCTGATCCTCGACTGATTTGATTCTTCTCATTAACTTCACATCATCTGCAAACAGGGACACTTCTGAGTCTATCCCTTCCGTTATGTCATTCACATATACCAAAAACAGTACAGGTCCTAGGACTGACCCTTGTGGAACTCCACTCGTCACAGGTGCCCACTCTGACATCTCGTCACGTACCATGACTCGTTGTTGCCTCCCTGTCAGATATTCTCTGATCCATTGCAGTGTTTTTCCTGTTACGTGTGCCTGATACTCTAGCTTTTGCATTAACCTCTTGTGAGGAACTGTGTCAAACGCCTTCTTGCAGTCCAAAAAAATGCAGTCTATCCACCCCTCTCTCTCGTGTCTTACTTCTGTTACCTTGTCATAAAACTCCAGTAGGTTTGTGACACAGGATTTTCCTTCCCTGAAACCGTGCTGGTTGTCGTTTATAAGCTTGTGTCTTTCTAGGTGCTCCACCACTCTCCTCCTGATGATCTTCTCCATGACTTTGCTTACTATACACCTCAGTGACACAGGTCTGTAGTTTAATGCCTCGTGTCTGTTTCCTTTCTTAAAAATTGGGACTACATTTGCCATCTTCCACGCCTCAGGTAGTTGCCCAGTTTCAATGGATGTGTTGAAGATTTGTGTTAGTGGCACACACAACATCTCTGTTCCCTCTCTAAGGACCCACGGAGAAATGTTGTCCGGTCCCACCGCTTTTGAGGTATCGAGTTCACATAGCAGCTTCTTCACCTCCTCCTCGGTTGTGTGTATTTCATCCAGCACTTGTTGGTATACCTCCCTATTCTGAATTCCTGGAGTCCTTCCTGTCTCCGTGTAAATACTTCTTTAAATCTCATGTTGAGCTCCTCACATACCTCTTGGTCGTTTATTGTGAACTCCCCACCTTCCTTTCTCAGCCTGATTACCTGGTCCTTGACTGTTGTTTTCCTCCTGATGTGGCTATACAACAGCTTCGGGTCAGACTTGACTTTTGATGCTATATCATTTTCATATTGTCGCTGAGCCTCCCTTCTTACCTGTGCATATTCGTTTCTGGCTCTTCGGCTAATCTCTTTATTTTCCTGGGTCCATAGGGACAAAAAGGGTTTAATGTACTGCATGGTGGATTTTGTTTGTGTGTCGTGGAAATTGAGAGAGGTGGGCATTTGGGAAAGAATAAAGGCGGTGGCGGCTCATATATACCGAACCAAGTGTCGGAATCGTTTGCTATATGGGAAGGGTTGGGGTTCTGCATTTTCGGAGGATTACAGATCATTAAGTGTCAAGGGGCTATTGAGAGGATTGGAGGGGTTTGAGTGGGCTTGACCTGTGGGGTTGGGGTCTAGGGGAAAGGGATGTTGTTTGTCTATTGGAGATAGGGACGTGTGATTGGAGAACGGGGAGGAGGGATGGTGGGGGGTATTAATTACTTTGGGTGATGGTAGACTTTTTTTTGCTGTGACAAGTGACGTTATTTTTTTTTTTTTTTTTGGGTAGTGGATGAGTTGTATGAATGGGTGAAATGGATGTTGGTCAAGTTGGTAAGGAGGGGGGAGTCAGGGGTTGTACATAGGTTTGGCTGGTCCTCTGAAGCCGGGGAGTGTGTTTGAGTTGTATCTGGTGTGAATGTGTTGGGGTTGGTTTGTTTCTACCAGTAGATGGTCAAGGTAACTGAAACATGTGTTGCTGTTACCGTGGGTTTCGGTGCATAGGCCAATGGAAAGGTCATGTTCGTGCTCATGTTGGTTAATATAATATTGTTTGAGACAAGGTATGAGTGGGGGGGGGGTAACAGTCTTTTGTATGTATATTCAAATTTACCATTGTTCCATTGTAGTTAGGTTTCAAATGTTAACAGTTTAGGAATAATACGTTGGCCATATAAATTTTGGGCAGAAGCTTATATTTGTAATTTACGTTTAAAATACTCTGTAGCATGTTGATGGTAATCTGATAGGGCATCAGGTATGCACCACACATGTTGTAGGAGGTCATGAATTTACACGTGTATAAGTGTTGTTAGTATTAATGCAACATTTAAAATTAAAAGTAATAGATGTTAATTGTGTTGGTATTAATTTTCCATAATTGTGTGTATAGGGGTTTCTTGTGGCTTTGAAAGCAAAAATTTGAGGGTTTTGGTGTGAATTTATTAGGATACTTTTTGTTAAAAGTAACCTCATGCACATAGAGCTTACAGATTATAAGGTTAATGCAAATTGTTAGGTTGGGGGGGGGCCCTTATTGGGAAATATGTGGCATATGTAGGATGCAAGTCCTTAATGCTTCGTAAGGATGATTTATATCTGTTTATGGTAAAAATCTTACTAGGAATTTATATCGGTGTCGGGTCTCGGCACTGGGTTTACCTTTAGTTGTATGTTATTTTTTTCACCTTGCACACAGTTAGTATTGGGCTGTTATTTGTGACATAGCGTTTATTTCCATTGATGTTGGCAAGGTTTACTCACTGTTAATGTTCTTTGCGTTTATACACCTTTGATTGTTTTGTGTTTGTATATGAATTACATGTACCGAAAACCTAATAAAATGTAAAAAAAAAAAAAACTCTACAAGTAACGGTATTTCTAGTATTTCCACAAGAGATTTCTAGTTTTTTTCCATCTTTTTTCGCATTTTCTCACTCCACCTTTTTCGCATTTTCAAAGAAATTTACTCTATTGTATGACAAACTCTACGTAGAGGACTAGCAGTTTGTAGGGAGATTATTTAAACAAACTGACTCGCGTAGTGTAATCCTGGCGACTGCTGGGAACTGTTTACACCAAACGTTGTCTCTCTTATTACTTCCCTCTAATTTACCATACAATTTTTGGTATCTTATCTACACACTATGTACCATTGTAATATGCATTACCACTATGTTTTTCGTCCTGTTTTCAGTGAGACTTTCTTTCCTCTCACAACAATTTATATTATGTTATGTATTTAGCACACGACACCTCTCCTATGGGTTCCCCTCGTGCAGTACGACACAGTGATTTTATACACATTTCTTGTTTTTGGCTCAGCGGTTACTATTTTTCTCTAGATTAGTTCCAGGCGCTGGAGATATGTCCTTTATAAGTTCGCTGGCTCAGTTCTATATTTCCAGTATGTAAAACCACTACGATAATCCACAGAAACAGCGGGAGGGTGACTCAGGACGCAGACGGTACGGGTATGGTACTTACAGGACTAATTTAAATCTCTCGTTTGGAATACTAGTCTTCACGAGTAGTAAACATGTTAATGCATCCACGAACGAGTGGACGAGAATAAAATTAGTCCTGTAGCTTTCATGTCCACATATGTGCTTATTATATCAGTGGTGACAAGTCGAGTGGTACTGGGCACCTGATATCTTGGAATGTTGGTGACCAGCAACCCTGTGTCTAGGAATGTTGGTGACCAGCAACCCTGTGTCTAGGAATGTTGATGACCAGCAACCCTGTGTCTTGGAATATTGGTGACCAGCAACCCTGTGTCTAGGAATGTTGATGACCAGCAACCCTGTGTCTTGGAATGTTGGTGACCAGCAACCCTGTGTCTACGAATGTTGATGACCAGCAACCCTGTGTCTAGGAATGTTGGTGACCAGTAACCCTGTGTCTACGAATGTTGATGACCAGCAACCCTGTGTCTAGGAATGTTGATGACCAGCAACCCTGTGTCTAGGAATGTTGATGACCAGCAACCCTGTGTCTAGGAATGTTGATGACCAGCAACCCTGTGTCTAGGAACGCAGACCAGCAACCTGTGTCTGGGAATGTTGATGACCAGCAACCCTGTGTCTAGGAATGTTGGTGACCTGCAACCCTGTGTCTAGAATGTTGGTGACCAACAACCCTGTGTCTAGGAATGTTGATGACCAGCAACCCTGTGTCTAGGAATGTTGGGACCAGCAACCCTAGGCTCCAGGGAATGTTGATGACCAGCAACCCCAGGGGTCTAGGAATGTTGGTGACCAGCAACCCTGTGTCTAGGAATATTGGTGACCACAGCAACCCTGTGTCTAGGAATGTTGAGACCAGCAACC
>WNWK01039002.1:0-17662 GCA_009830355.1 Cherax destructor
TCCTTCATTATCACTATCACTGTCAGTGGCAGGGGTTTTGGAACATGACCTGCTAAGACCCTTGCCTCTGACTGCATATGGCACACTGCCTGAACGTAGGTTATGACGTCCAAAAGTATGTTTCACTGGGGAATAATGATAATCACTGTCACTCGACGAATCGTCTATGGGCATAAAATCGATTTCATCATCGTCACTTATATCACCTTCACTATCGTCACCATAACACATGGAAAATGATAATATCCTCTTGCGGAGTTGCCTTTGGGTAGCAACACTAGCAACCCCAGAGGTGCTGGGCTGAGGGTCTGTGGCCACACTGGCCACACCAGATGTGCTGGGCTGAGGGTCTGGTATGGCCACACTGTCCACACTGGTTACCCCATAGGTGATGGGCTGAGGGTCATCTGGGTTCTCATCAATAGTTTCACTAATTCCTTGATTATTAGTGGCTATATCACTGTCTAATTCACTAAACTCGCGTTCTGTTTCACTTTCCGGGAATAGTAGTGTGTTAATACGACGAGGCGTGAGTGAATCACAGGGGTTTGCCATGATGTTGACCCAAGATGGAGCTGAAACTAACTGGGGCTACCATGCGGTACCCTGGCATCCCCGATTTTTTCATACTGCGCACACTAAGTGCGCAGACCCATTCTCTCATGTCTAGGTGACTCAGGCCTATCGCGCTAAATTTGAATGAATGAAAAATAAAACGTAGATCTACGTTCGGGGCAGTACGCACGTGAACGTATATCTACGTGTGGACAGTTTAAGGGTTAAAATGCAGGCATTGTACTTCCCAAATCCAGAATTCAAAAATATATTTAACATGAACATACCTGCGGTACTTCACTGGGTGCCAAGTTCACAGATATAGCTCCACTCTTATCACGGCCTAGAGCAGCATAATGCTGCAAACCATTACACGAACCATCTTGGTGAATCGGCAGATGACAAACGTAGTTAGAAGGATCACCACATCGGAGGGCTGCTGCTAACTGTTAAAACAATTATGTAGTTCTACATTAGGAAAGAACAAAATTAAATAAAAGTGCACAGTGAATGCAACATGTGCTCATATTTTTTTTTTTTTTTTCATTTGGCTTGGCACACAACCTCTAAGTTGGAAAGTAACAACAGGATTTTACTCAAATGTATTTACTACATAGTCCACATCGAAATCTCTAATTTTTTAACATTCTTTCTCATCAATATTAATGAGATTAGAGCAATAATTAAAGAAACAGTTCCTCTGAAAAAATTTGTACTAAATTATTGGCATTGATGGCTCTCCTTCAAATCCTGCTTTACTGTTCACAAATACTATTGTACAGGAGGCCCTCCACATTCGCAAGGGTTAGGGGATCAAGAACCTCACGCATCTTGAAAATTCGTGAATGTTTGGTGCACAATTATGATGTAGGGAAATATAATAATACTGTACAGTAGCGTTTGCGAATGTTTTGATGTGCAAATATATTGTAGGGAAATATAATAATAGCATTTACTTAGCCTAACAATACTGCTTTCTTAACCTATTGAACCACGAACAAACATAAAACACATGAAAACATCGTAAAATATTGTATATACATGTTATGATTTATAAATTACACACATATGCAACACTTGGGTATCTTTATTGAGGAAACGTTTCGCCACACAGTGGCTTCATCAGTCCAATACAAAGTAGAAAGGTGTAAGGAGAGGAGAAGTTTGAGGTAATCAGTCCCTCGGCCTGGAGTCGATGTGTTCAGTCCATCAATCTTGTAGGAAGTACAATTTGGACTGATGAAGCCACTGTGGCGAAACGTTTCCTCAATAAAGATACCTAAGTGTTGCATATGTGTCTAATTTATAACTTGTCGGTTCTCTGAACCATTCATCTACATCCTGTCTGACACAGCAACATATTGGGATCTTGATACAAACGAATTCTTCAACACTTGTCCAACCTTTGGACGAAGACCTACTTCGACTAGTGGATGGTACCACTATGACCCCGCCTCCTGCTTCGCCTCACCTGACTACAGCATATAAGCCACCTCTACGGCCTTGTGCTGTACTTCCTACAAGATTGATGGACTGAACACATCGACTCCAGGCCGAGGGACTGATTACCTCAAACTCCTCCTCTCCTTACACCTTTCTACTTTGTACTGGACTGATGAAGCCACTGTGTGGCGAAACGTTTCCTCAATAAAGATACCCAAGTGTTGCATATGTGTCTAATTTATAACTTGTCGGTTCTCTGAACCATTCATCTACATCATGTTATGATTTGGTGGCTGGGCATTCACGAATATTCGAAGCTCACGAAAGTGGAGGGCTAGTTGTACTTTCACACATTTTTGTCCAATTACTGGGTTTCCAGGAATGTAACATCCATGAATGCTGAGACCTGATTGTATTTGTCACAAGAGAATTTACTTTGATTGCACTAATAACACTCAATAATACAAACACTGCTGCCTTGTCTCCACATTTCCATGCTTCTGTACACTGAAATGAATCATTATACAGTGGACCCCCGAGTTTCGTAAAAACTTCACTCCTGAAGTCTGCTCAAGTGCCATTACCGAACGAATTTACCCCCTTAAGAAAAAATGTCACGTAGGTTAGTCTATTTCAGACCCCCAAAAATACTTTTCCACAAGCACTTACAATATTATACTTACATAAATGTACGATTTCCGGGGTTTACGAAACTCGGGGGTCCACTGTACTGTAAAATTGAAAACTATATTTAGTGGTAGCAAGAACATCACAATATGAATGTAAGAGTAACACTAACCTCTTTGCATGCTGCCAGTGTCTGCCAAGGTTCATCACTTTTAACCCACCATTGTTTGCCAGTCAGAGGCTCATCAGCTGAGTCCAATATGTCTTCCATTACCTCGTCACAGTACTTCAAGCGATCACTCAAAGATTTTCTCTTGACAAAGCCAGTCAGATTTATCAGATGTAACTGAAAGAGAAGCTTATGCTAATCATCCTCTATATTTTGCTGGTGATATTGCCAATAAATAGCCAATTCTCTTGCTGCTCTTCATACTGGTTTCATAATCATACCTGAAGAGTGATGATGCATAAGAAGAATCTTCCTCTGGAATCACTGTCTTCTCACTAATGGTACAATACCCAGCACGAATATTTCAAACATTTGATCATACTCTTTTTTTGTGTGTTACTAACATTACCCAATAATATAAAAATACTCGTTTTAACAATAACTATGTAATCTAACCCAGAAGAACTGGACATGATGAGGCTAGGGCTTTCAGCAACTTCAAAATACTGATACCAATACTGTTATTCAATTTTAGGCTGATACCAATACCATCAAGATTAGTCTATATCCAATAATACCAATACTTTGACATACCCCTACCTGAAGAGTTCCAAGGGTCAACAGCCCAACAGTCTAATCCTCAACCAGACCTACTGAAGGCCTCCCCTAGCTGACACTCCTAGATACAGTTCGAATGATAACAAATTCCCACTCTAGACAACATACTCCACCTACAGTTGACCCCCGGACAATGTCATTTTTTTCATTCAAGAATGCTGTTCAAGTGCAATTACCGAATGAATTTATTCCCATAAGGAATAATGTAAATTAGATTAGTCCTTTTAGACCCCCAAAACTACACTTACAAAAGCACTCACAAAAATAAACTTACATAAAAGGGCGAGGTTGGAGACCATAGTAAACCGGGGCTCCACTGTATATTCAAAAGTTTGAACTTACTCCCCATACAAGACATCCATACTTTTTACAGTGCCTATTACATACATAAAACACTAAACTCAAATATTAACTCACAACTCAAAATTCTCCTAACCAACCTTAACAGGATACATGAACATGACACAAGGCACAGATCACTCTTCGATGTTCCCCACGTCCACCTCACACTATGCAAAAACGCAATGCACATCAAAGGCCCAAAAATTTGGAATTTATTACCTATGATTACCAAAGAAACCCGGTCTGTACATCAATTCAAAACTGCTAAAAAACCACCTACTCGCCCAAAACTAAATACCCACTACATTACATTATCTACAAAGTTATTAAATAACTTTACACTGCCTCAAAATAACATTATTCACTGTGTTACTTCCCTAGCCTCAAAACCCCCTACAAAATTGCTCAAAGAAAAATAATTTATCAAACATAATCTAGTACAAATGTTGAAACTTATACCTCATAATGTATATGCCATGTTATATCTTATAATGTATAAACCACCTATTATAAAGAAATCCATCATCATGTACCCTTGTGCTCCTTGTAACTCATCTAATGGCCATATAAACTGTTATTGCAAAACAAATTACTGATTTAATTTGTTTAATCTGATTTAATAATTCTATTATGTAGACATATAAAACTGTAAATGATCCAAAATTATACAACTATTATGTTTCAAAAATGTCATGTTCAAAATATTTTCAAATTTCATAGCTTAAATGCTCAACTACAGTGGTCCCTCGGTTTTCGCCAAATATTTGTTCCAGAATGCTGCTCAAGTGCCATTACCGAACGAATTTACTTCCTTAAGAAATAATGTCACTTAGGTTAGTCTATTTCAGACCCCCAAAAATACACTTGCAACAGTACTTACGAAAATACTTACATAAATGTTCGAGTTTGGAGATGCACGAAAACCGAGGGACCACTGTATACTTATATTGTAAACTGTCTACTATAATTCTTACCATTTAGCCTCAAAACCCCTTACTTAATTGCTCAAAGAAAAATAGTTTATCAAATATAATCTAGTACAAATATTGAAACTTATACCTCATGTATCCTTATGTACCCTTGTGCTCCTTGTAACTCATCTAATGACCATATATATTTAATTTATAACAGTTATTGCAACACAAATTAAATTGATTTAAGTGTTGTTTAATCCTTTTTTTATGTTTAATTAATTTTATAATGAAGACAAAAGTATAAAACTTTGTTTAAAAAATGTCATGTCTAAACTATGTTCAAATTTCATAGCTTAAATACTCAACTATACTCATATTGTAAACTATTTACTAAAATTCTTACCATTTAGTTTTAAGTTAACTTTAAGTCTGCCCAAAATGCCCTGCATATTAGGGGCTTTTGGCATGTACACCTCATGCAATCTCATAACCCATTGTAATTCTTTGTATCATATCCAAATAAACTATTATAATTTTTTTTTTTTTCAACAAGTCGGCCGTCTCCCACCGAGGCAGGGTGACCCAAAAAGAAAGAAAATCCCCAAAAAGAAAATACTTTCATCATCATTCAACACTTTCACCACACTCATACATAATCACTGTCTTTGCAGAGGAGATCAGATACGACAGCTGAGAATTGTCCCTCCCAGCTGTCACTATCCCAGACCCCTCCTTTAAAGTGCAGGCATTGTACTTCCCATTTCCAGGACTCAAGTCCAACTAAATCAATTAACTGGTTTCCCTGAATCCCTTCACAAAATGTTACCCTGCTCACACTCCAACAGATCGTCATGTCCCAAAAACCATTCGTCTCCATTCACTCCTATCTAACACGCTCACACATGTTTGCTAGAAGTCCAAGCCCCTCACCCACAATACCTCCTTTACCCCTTCCCTCCAACCTTTTCTAGGACGACACCTACCTACGCTCTCCAAGTCATTCTACTTTGATCCATTCTCTCTAAATGACCAAACCACCTCAACAACCCCTCTTCAGCCCTCTGACAAATACTTTTAGTAACTCCACACCTTCTCCTAATTTCCACATTCCGAATTTTCTGCATAATATTTACACCACACATTGCCCTTAGAAAGGACATCTCCACTGCCTCCAGCCTCCTCGCTGCAGCATTTGCAACCCATGCTTCACACCCATATAAGAGTGTTGGTACGACTATACTTTCGTACATTCCCTTCTTTCCCTCCATGGATAACGTTTTTTGTCTCCACAGATACCTCAACGCACCACTCGCCTTTTTTCCTTCATCAATTCTATGGTTACATTATCCTTCATAAACCCATCCGCTGACACGTCAACTCCCAAATATCTGAAAACATTTACTTCTTCCATAATCCCTCTCTCCAATGTGATATCCAATTTTTCTTTATTTAAATCGTTTGATACCCTCATCACCTTACTCTTATCTATGTTCACTTTTAACTTTCTACCTTTACACACTCTCCCAAACTCGTCCACTAACCTTTGCAACTTTTCTTTAGAATCTCCCATAAGCACAGTATCATCAGCAAAAAGTATCTGTGCCAACTCCTATTTTACATTTAATTCTCCATAATTTAATCCCACCCCTCTCCCCAACACCCTAGCATTTACTTCTTTTACAACCCCATCTATAAATATATTAAACAACCATGGTGACATTACACATCCCTCGGTTTTCGTGCATCTCCAAACTCGAACATTTATGTAAGTGTATTTTCGTAAGTGCTGTTGCAAGTGTATTTTTGGGGGTCTGAAATAGACTAACCTACGTGACATTATTTCTTAAGGAAGTAAATTTGTTCGGTAATGGCACTTGAGCAGCATTCTGGAACGAATTTTCGGCGAAAACCGAGGGACCACTGTATTATAATTACAGTAGGACCCCCGTAACCTTGGGAGATACGTTCCAAGGACCTGCCGTGAATATCAAAACAGTGGATAGTAGCAAACCCTATATATAAGTCCTATACACACCTATTATAAAGTTTAATTGATAAATTATGCACAAGTGGAGAATTATCACTTTTTCACTGATGGGAAGCACTTCGCGACTTCTCTTAGACTTTGAAGAACTAGCATCTCTACTTTTGCACTTTGGGACCATTATTATGCAAAATTAAGAGATATTTTTAGGCGACAGTAAATCATGGATAACTGAAACCATGGATACCGAATCAGTGGATATGGGGGTTCTACTGTATACAGTAATGTTTATGTCATTAAAATTTTCTAATTTTTTTTGTGACAACAGCCATTACAGCACTGCCACTGGCTACAAAAACAGTAATTATTCCTCCACAACTCAGTTTTGAAGAATGGAGAAAAAATTTAGTTATTTCAATTAAAAAGCCAGAATCATCATCCAGGTTGCATCGGATAAAAATAGTTGTCTTTGTAGTTCAATCAATTCAATTATTCCCACAATGGGAAGGTGTTCCAGCTTCTGGGGTAAATAAGAGAAGAAAGAGAGAAGAGGGAAGAGGAGAATCTGAATAAAATCTAAAATGGACACAGCACGGATGAGTACTGGACACAGCACGGACGAGTACTGTTGGGAGAGTAAAAAAAAATGCGGAAGAGGTCAGAGCAGCAGCTTGGCCTGTTGTGTAAAATAAAAAAGTTGAAAATAAATGAATAAAATGATAAGTGAGTGAAAGTATAGAAAATGAAGGAGCAGGGATCAAACTAGAAGAAAGAAGAGTGGAAGTGAATGCATTTTGGTACTAGTGAGTGCAAGTATCAGCAGATGGACCTATGAAAGATGAAGTAAATACAGAATTAAAGAAAAAAAGCTGCAGGTGATTAATAAATCTTTGGAAGGAGGTCTATGGATGGACACTTATATACAAGACTGAAGTATGGTGTTTGTCAGTTAATGTTGCAGAAGTCAGAAAGTCTGAGACAGCAAAGTGTCATGTTGTACATCCATGTCAAATTTTGTACATACTACTACTACACCTCTATATCTCCAGGAATCCTCAAGATACTACACGAGTACCATATGTATTACACATGTAGCATGATAGGCAGAGAGGTTAAATAGCATACAACAGTCGTTATGCCAAAATCTACATGATTGCATGTGTTATAATAATAAAAACTGTTTTTAGGACCTACATGTTTGTGTAGATCCTTTGCTGATGTGTCTATTTGAGACATTTACAGCTGCAAAGTTTTGTGTACTTCAACTGGGCTTTCTTGCATGTGCATCTCTCACCACAGCCTTTCATGGCATTGCAACCACATTTACCTAGCTCACTGCATGTTTCTAATCCATAGGGAGCCAGGTTCACACGAGAGACAAGTTGTGCTGGCCTTGTGCTAAGTCCAGCCTCATCCCTCAGGAAATGGAGTTTCTTCTAGGGTTACATCAGTGGTCCAGATCCCAGCTTGGTGCCCAGCTCACTATGAGTACTCAAACAATACATTCTGCATAGACATGATATTTTTCGTAGATTTTTCTTAGGACATCTCTTTCATTCCACTGTCCTAGTTGCTGGTTTTGTCACAGAGGACAACTGTGTAGTGTTCAAGGAGTTTGAAGATGACATTGACCATGTCTAACTAACAGTGAGGATTGATGACAATGTGACCTGAGAGTAGGACTTCCACACTTCCCATGCTGATTACATGCAGATGTGTGAAATTGTTTCCAGTACCAAAGCCATCTGTATGATTACAACTAGACACACCATCAGCAGATGATTGAACTTTTGAACCATGAGCACAACAATGGTATTTACTGTCTGAATTGGGCAAGTTGACAAGGCACACTTTATTCCATCTTCCAGGTGAATCACTGAGATTACGATGGGACATGCATTGTCTCCTTTCTCTGGAAGCCACTGTCTGGCCAGGTGATGACACCTCCTTTTAGACAGGAAATTCATGCTTGCCATTTTGATGGAAACGAATCTGAAGGGTTCCTAATTGCTTGACTCCTGCATTAAGTACTGCTAGTTCATAGGAATTTTGTTGTGGCCAGCTTACTTTTCCCCCTCTTCTCTCTTGTTTGATGTCTTAATACTGCTAGTAATATGTCACATACCATGCCTACCCTGGTAATGCTCTCCAGTTGTTTCATGACACGTGGAAAACCTCCTTTGATGTGTTCTGAGAGTTTTTCTACTCGCAGAACCTGGCCATGGACCAGGCTTGTCTGGTGCTTTCCTGGTCAACCAGACTGTTGCTGCTGGTGGCTTGCTGCCCACCATATTGAGCGACACTGGCGTCAATAACGCAGATCTACGCAAGAGATAGTGAAAGGGTTAAGTTGGTGACAAATGCTTAGCAAAAGGTGCAGAACAACCACACTCTGCAGGATCTTTATGATAAATGAAGTTGGGGGACCTGGTGGCATAGTATGGGTATGCATCTCCAGTCTCTTTACCAACAGTATTTTTTTTTCCTGTTAGATAAGAAGGAGGATGTGGGTGATTTTCATGCTTAATGTGCCTGTCAGCCTGTGTGTGGTGCATCACAATGTACAATCTGGAGATGTCCCCATCTGCTTGTGATCAGCTAAGCATGTTTGGTCTGAATCTTGGGTGCTGGAGAACTGAACAGTTACTGAGAGCTTTCTTTTATTGTCTCATGAACAGAGAAAGTGCAATCTACCATCAATGACATGCAGTTTATACTCTGCAGACCGTACTGACCACAGAAGCATCCAGGGCACTGCACTCTCAAACTCATTCAGAAGCAGAGCTTGCTCAAGACCAGTTATTATCAATTTTTTGAAGGCAGATGTAATTTGGGAGTCCCACAGCAACTCCTGAACTCTTGACCATACCATCATTTTGCTCAAGGGCCTTTTGCTCAAGGGCCTTGTCTGTTGGCATTCTTGAAAACTAATTGAAGTTTTTGAGACAACCCAGGGTCCATTCTCCATGATTTTTTTCCAGACTGAGAGGGTAGACTTTCCATGTCACATATGTACACAGGGACCCATCTGGCAGAGTTCTAGTGATCCAGGGCAAAAACCAAGGGGCCAGGGCTGCTAGTGACTCCACAGAAGGCAAAATCATGTTCTCGGTGAGCACCAAGATGAAACCTGGAATTCCTATGCTGAGAATGGTATCCTAGTAGTGGCAGGCAGGACAGACTACAATATTCACTTGGGCACACTGTCATCAGCATTCTGCATGCTGAACCACAATAATTCTGACTTGCATTCAATTTCCAGAGTCATACAAATAACATACATTTCCTCCTGATTTGTTTTTTAACAAAAAAAAGCACAAATAGTTTTTGGTTATTAGAATGCCCCAGAATAACCCGAGTCACTGGTCTTCTGATAAAATTCACGTACATACTGACCATAAATAACTTGGGATTTTTTTTGCTTTCACCCAGTGTGTCCCATGTTCTAAACAACATGGACCTCAACCGAGTGGCTACTAGTGATCTTTGTGAATGTGTGTGCTTTTATAGTGTAAACATAGTACTTACGAAGACATTCAGGAAAACTAGCCACGCTTAAAGTTTTAAAGATGAGAAGTATTATGCCTTCATTTTTTAAGTCAGATGGAGATACTGCACCATATTCATCTTGAGAGAAAGTTAAGCAGCAAGTAATGGTGAAAAATTTTGTCATCTTACCTTGGTGGACACTAGCCAAACAAAAAAAAAAAAAAAAAAAAAAAAAAAAGTTAATTAAATTACTAAGCAGTCAGTCTGTTAGGAAGTGAGGGATAACTACATATAAATCTTCTCCAAACATTTAAAACACTAAGTCTCCAAAATGGCCTCTACTGCTAAATAACATTTACCTGTCTCAGTACTGGATGGAATGTTATTCTTACCTTTAGCCATTTTAAGCCATTAGATCCAAGCTTCTCTCCTCTAGCAAACTGTAGGATTGAACGGAATACATCTGAACTCAAATGGTTGAGATATGGAGGGCAGGGATACACACGACCTCGGAAGTCCATGTTATGAGGGAACCAAAAAACACGATCGCGAAGCTGTTGAGAGTGTATATCATTTGCATTATTTAGTCTGAATATTTATAAAAAAAATATTGTAGCAACAAAACTGCATTCTCATGATTACAAAATCAGAAGACACTACTCTCATTTGTCACAGACATGCAGTGTTATGCTGCCCCTCACCCTGATACAGACATGCAGTGTTATGCTGCCCCTCACCCTGATACAGACATGCATGTATGCCTCACTGTGATGCATGTTATGCCCCTCACCCTGATACAGACATGCTTTGCTGTATGTATGCTGCCCCTCACCAACCATGCAGTGTTATGCTGCCTCACTGATCAGACATGCAGTGTTATGCTGCCCCCCCTCAACCCCTGATACAGAACAGACCCCCTGCCCCGGTGTTAAAAGCTTTTGCCCCTCACCCTGATACAGACATGCAGTGTTATGCTGCCCCTCACCCTGATACAGACATGCAGTGTTATGCTGCCCCTCACCCTGATACAGACATGCAGTGTTATGCTGCCCCTCACCCTGATACAGACATGCAGTGTTATGCTGCCTCACCCTCTGATCGATACAGACATGCAGTGTTATGCTGCCCCTCACCCTGATACAGACATGCAGTGTTATGCTGCCCCTCACCCTGATACTCCACTTAACTCATGGAGGAAATTTGTCAACTCTTACTTTTACATTTCTGACTCAACCTCACTGATAAAATACATTATAAAAAACATAAGTACAGGTTGGCCATCACTAATCCGGCATCATTGGGACCTGTAGGGTGACAGATTAGTGATTTTGCTGGATTACAGAGTGGTTAGGTTAGAATACACTTAACCCAATGGCAATATTTACGCATTGGCGATTTCATCCATTTTATGCCCTATTTTTGGCCCATTCCATTGTTCCAGTCTACCAAACTTCATAACTATTTCGCTAGTATTCCTTCTATTCTGTCGATTGAGTACAAGAAACTGCCCATTCACCTATTTAAACTATCCAATAAAGTGGTCAGAAATCGGTAATTTGGCCAATTTCACACAAATTTCAAAAGATGCCAATTTCAAAATAAGGTCCAGAATAAACAATGCAGACATTCCTGGCACTAGAATAACATTTTCTCTGTTCATTAGTCACGTCTCCAGGACCCTCTTATATTACACTCGCTTTTCATTTTCAATTTTTATTCACACAAAAAAATAGATTTACTGTTATCCAGACTACTGCATTATTGCAATAACTGTATAAATAATGTCAACCCATTCGTGACTGCATATCAGACCGGCCAGTTGAACACGTATTCGACGGTGACATAATTTCTTTAATCTTGAACATCAACAAAAATCGAACATTTCCGCTACTTTGAGATCAATTTCAAGGTATACTTTCCGGCGTGAAACCAATCAAAATTATATCTATTTCTGTAATATATCTTCCATTCTATCAAATAAGACCAAAAAAATGAGAATACAACCATACAAACCATACGAAAATACACTGCAAAATCGGGTTCACACCCTAAACACGGTTGCAGTTTTTTCTCATGCTGCAGGATTTTTTTTTATATAGTGCACACTTACCACACAAAGCTATTCTCTCATACGTAGGCCCAAATTTACCAGTCACAGCTTATCTGAGTGACCTGAGCTCATGGCAACCGACAGTGGCTTCAGAGCCACCTTATCATTTATGGACAATGTATGGTGTATGTGCTTTACACAACGAGAAGCATTTCTTTTATTCGTTGAAACCATAGCTGGGGCTAAAAGCGAGCAGGTTATAACAATAAATGGAGAAAAAGAAATTTGAATGACTTATGCAGCAAGTAGTGCAACTAAACAGTAGAGGCAGGTTGGTGTGGCGACCCCGGAAATTTGAAGTTATGCTAGCCGAAATTAGTGCCGGATTACTGATGGAACTATAGATTATTGATTGCTGGATTAGTGATGGTCAACCTGTACAAGTACTTAATATTTTTCATTTTCAGCTGCATTCAATTTTTGATGGTCTACAATCCTGTAATAATTCTTATTAAAAGAAAAACACTGCCCATAAACTGAATGGTTATAACTATGACCATAATTTTTAAAGTGGTGGACCGGTAAGCCAGCAGAAGACCTTAGTCAGATGACCAAAAGCTCCAATGGCGGGTCATCATCTGACTAAGACCCGCATCAGGAGACATTTGTTCTCTTTCCTGATGAACCTTACCTAACCTAACTGCTCATAACAGGGTTATCATGACTCCCACCCATACATAGTCAAAGTCAAGATAAAACTAGTAGTGTTTAGTGTCACATCAATGACAAAACAGATGCACAATAATGCTTCATGTACTAAGGCAGACAACACAAACTACTACGATATTCCTCACTGATAGCATTTACACAATTGTACTTTTGACTGCTAACACCGATTGAATTTCAAAGACGACTGTATTCCATTTTACTGGATTACTTTCATCAAGCAGTTTTGAATTTTTCCATCATTTTTTCCTACTTTTTCATTCTTGTGTTTAGGAGCATATAAATTTAGTCCAGATCATGCAGACCATCTTCCAAATTACTTATTGTTCATGAGAAAATGCACACTTAGAATAATACCCTTAGAACCTACAGACCGATTCGCCTTCTTGAAACCCTAGGTAAGACGTTTGAAAGACTCCTTAATAAAAGACTAAGGACTCACCTTGAAACAAATCACATCCTGACAGACCGCCAATTCGGCTTCTGCCAACACCGATCTACACAAGCAGCCCTAAATATCATCTTGAACTATATTCAAATTAATAAGGCACAAGGACGTACAACAGCCCTGGTTGCAAAAGACGTGGAAAAAGCTTTTGACACTGTCTGGCACTCAGGGCTCAAGTACAAGCTATGTAACCTTTTTGACCTTCCCCAGAATGCCAAAAAATTACTATGCAACTTCCTTGATGACCGTACAATGCGAATTAAGTTCAAAAACTGTCTCTCTGATTCTTTTACCCTTCAAGCTGGAGTCCTCCAGGGATCAGTGCTCTCTCCTACCTTATACATCCTTTACACTAACGACATTCCTGACCCAGCACACTGCACCACACTCACACTGGCTTATGCAGATGACATTACACAACTCATAGCACATGAACAATGTAGATACCTATCACTCAGAACACAACGTGAGGTAGACAGGATTAATGCATGGGAGATCCTCTGGCGTATAAAAACCAATGCAAACAAATCTAAGATTACATATTTCTTTCAAAGGGGAAACCGCCGGCCAATGCCTGTCTACCTAAGAACTACCACTACACGAACACCCATTCCACGTACACGCAACACTACAGTCCTTGGAGTTACCTTGGACTCCAGACTGAGAATACACACACATGGTTCTATGCACAATGGTGTTTTACATTCCTCACACATAATGCCCTCGGTAGACTGTTCAAACTCAGAGACTCACACCCAAACACCAAACTCCACCTGTACAAGGCTCTCATAAGACGACTCATCACATACACACCTCTTGCCCTCTCTCTTGCTGCCAAAACAAACATCTTGAAACTGCAGCGAATCCAGAACCGAGCACTGCGGTGGGTGCTAGGAACGAAGTGGGATGACTTCGCCACCAGCGAGTCCTTACACAACAGGACCGGCACCCGAGCACTGAACGTGTTCTGGAAAGAACTCAGTAATAGACAGATAGACCGACTTGAAACCTATCAAGACACATGGACAACCTTCCTAGACGAAATCATCAGACAGCCAGACAACAATCTAAATCTTTTTCAATCTATCGACAATCCTGCTCCTCCTCCTCTATACGTCTAAAACTACCCCTCTTATCTAACTCCTAAATTCTACCCTGCCCTCTGCAGGGGTGGACCTTAAAAGACATCCTTTGTACCCATAAAAGCCCCTGATCACCCCTCAAAATTCGATGTATTTGTGAGAAAGCAGTACAAAAAGCAAACCAGTCATGGCGTTTGGTTGCCGCCCTTTGGAAAAATGTCGTGCCTCCCGAGCCAAGTCCAGTAATACATTGAGCAAAATCAACACAGCAGATCACCACCACCCAGGAACGCCTCCATCCATCATACTAACCAACGCTATGCTGCTGGGTTTAGCCCTGGCTCTTTCCCTTCACCTATCAAAAACTCCTCTCACCTACTATTCTTCACCTATCAAAATCTCCTTTTCACCCTTATGGGTCTTACCTGAGAGTATTACCTACCTACCCTTAGAACTGCCAGAAATGAGGTAGAACCCCGAGTAACGGTCTGTCCGAATAACGATTTTTTCGTGAAATTTTTTTGGGTGGAAACGGATTAATTGTATTTACATTATTTCTTATGGGAAATAAGGTTTCAAGTTACGAATTTTTCGTGTTGAGGTCTAGCTTCTGGAACGGATTAAGATCGTTAGTTGAGGGACCACTGTACTTGCATTATTAATGAGCAACTATACAGAAATCTAGGTTAATACAGGTCTCCCTCAACATTCGCGAGGGTTAGGGGATCAAGAGCCTCGCAAATGTTGAAAAATCGTGAATGTTTGGTGCCCCAATACAGTGGAACCCCAGTTAACGAACACCCCGGAAATCGTGCAATTATGTAAGTATAATATTGTAAGTGCTTGTGGAAGTGTATTTTTAGGGGTCTGAAATAGACTAACCTAAATGACATTTTTTCTTAAGGAAGTAAATTCGTTCGGTAATGGCATTTGAGCAGGCTTCTGCAATGAATTTTTTTCGTTAACCGGGGTTCCACTGTATATTGTAGGGAAATATAATACAATACTGCTTCCTTAACCTATTGAACCATGAACAATCATAAAACACATGAAAACATCATAAAATAATGTACTATATACATGATATTTTGACATGAGCTGGCTGTGGAGGGAGGCCTGTAATAGTATAATTATACAATACATATTTTATAGTGTTGTGAAGTGTCATGGGGAATCAAGAGTTACTGACACACTGCTGCTTCTCCCTCTGCTGTAGCTCCGCCCACTTTGTAATGATGCCAAATGTTGAATTAAATATGTATACATTAGAAAAAAAAAAAAAAAAAAATGAAACTCCAACTTGATAACTATTTTAATTTGCATAACTCATATATTACAGAAAACAATAAAAAAGTAAAATACACATACAACGAGTTAAGCTTACAGAAAAATACATTAAATTCACCATCTAACATTGTTACGAAGTGGGAGGAGCTATTGAAGGGAGGGAGAGGCGAGCAGTAAGTCAGTGTCTGGTAAGTCGTCATAGGTGGTGGATGCTAGCCTTAGCGCTAATAAAATGTTGTGTAATTACACTAATATTAGTAATAAAGGTTATCTATTACATTTATTCCAAATTGATATCAGAAACACGATAAATACCCTAGAACTGTAATAAAGACGCTGAAATGAATAATACATGCCATATTATATGAGGGGTAAGAGAAGCAAGCCGCCACTCAAAGATGTTTACATCAGGGTAAACATGCCTAAATCACTCTTGTCATAAGAACAAATGCAAAAATAGCATTTATTATTTTTAGAAAAATAATAATTTATAATATTGATCTGGAGCACTTTAAATGTCATCAGTATTTGGTAGCTGACATTTAGAGCACTCCACAGCATTATTATTATTTATTATTATTATTTCTTAGGTAGTAGGTTGGTAAACAGCAACCGCCCAGGGAGGTACTACCGCCCTGCCAAGTGAGTGTCAAACGAAAGCCTGTAATTGTTTTACATGATGGTAGGATTGCTGGTGTCTTTTTTCTGTCTCATAAACATGCAAGATTTCAGGCATGTCTTGTTACTTCTACTTACACTTAGGTCACATTACACATTCATGTACAAGCATATATATACACACCCTCTGGGTTTTCTTCCAATTTCTTACTAGTTCTTGTTCTTATTTCCTCTTATCTCCATGGGGAAGTGGAACAGAATTCTTCCTCCGTAAGCCATGCGTGTCGTAAGAGTCGACTAAAATGCCGGGAGCAAGGGGCTAGTAACCCCTTCTCCTGTATACATTACTAAAGTTAAAAAGAGAAACTTTTGTTTTTCTCTTTGGGCCACCCCGCCTTGGTGGGAAGCAGCCGATTTGTTGAAAGAAGAAGAGATTATTATTTCCCTACAATATATTGTAGGGAAACAATAATAATAATAATAATAATAATAAATAATAATAATTGCTGTGGAGTGCTCTAAATGTCAGCTACCAAATACTGATAACATTTAAAGTGATCCAGATCAATTATTATAAATTATTATTATTCTAAAAATAACGCATGCTATTTTTGCATTTGTTCTTATGACAATATATTGTAGGGAAATAATAATAATAATAAATAATAATAATTGCTGTGGAGTGCTCTAAATGTCAGCTACCAAATACTGATGACATTTAAAGTGCTCCAGAAAAATTATTATAAATTATTATTATTCTAAAAATAATAAATAATAAATTTGTTCTTATGACAAGAGTGATTTAGGCATGTTTACCCTGATGTAAACATCTCTGAGTGGCGGCTTGCCTGCTTGCTTCTCTTACCCCTCATATAATATGGCATATACTATTATTCATTTCAGCGTCTTTATTACAGTTCTAGGGTATTTATCGTGTTTCTGATATCAATTTGGAATAAATGTAATAGATAGATAACCTTTATTTAGTACATTCATTACTTACTGCTTCCTTAACCCTTTGACTGTCGCAACCCTCAATCCTGAGTGCCATTCTGTTGTCGCAAAATATTCGAAAAAAAAAAAAAAATTTTTCTTATCAAAATGTTAAGATTATTTTTCTGATTGTTTTTATCCTAAAAACAGATTTTTGCCATCAATACTTACCGAGATATGGAGGTAAAGTTTAAAAAAATGAGCCGGTTTTGGGAAAGCGGCGATTTTCCGGGGCCCCTCAGTAAACATTTGTTTACTTCCATTCGAGATTTCTTTTTTTTTTCATATTTTTTTTTTACTAACCTTTTGTGGCCTGT
>WNWK01039003.1:0-17662 GCA_009830355.1 Cherax destructor
CATGATTCATTACCTTGTACTAGTGAATTCATTATCTTTGTACCTTGTTCAGCTATCAAAACTTTGGGCCCAGTCTCTGGACCCTTTATATACCTCTGTAATCTGCAAATACCTTTGTAACTTGTCATGATTGTGACCAGATCCATCTGAGTTCATTACCTTTGTAACTTGCTCAGCTATCAACCTTTGAGGTCCAGTCCCTGGACCCATTATGTACCTATGTAATCTTTTGACTACCGCCCACAGGATGGGTATGGGGTGCATAATAAAGATATCAAACTAACTATCTACACTAGCTTCGTAAATCCAATTTCACTTGATCTCTTGATCAGTGTTGTTAGGGAAATCTAACCTGACAGCTTTGGGAGGGTGTGCGCCCCCTGTATTGCTTGCGCCAAGCTTTCTCTGGAAGCCTCGTTCCTTTTTCCGAGTGTTTACAAAAATATGTTTCAAATCTGCCTTCATCATCATTTACGTTATCAAGACCATCAGCTACACTCATAGCAGACAAAGTAGTTACACAATGGCGATGGGTTAAAGGATACCGGTGTATAGGAGGTGTGGGGAATTAAGAGATTACCTGTCTGGGCTTCACCGCCACTTACAACAAAATAATCTCCCGGGGAGTGGACCGACTAGTATAATTTTACCGCGGTTACCCCCGTTGAGGCGTGTGAGAAAACTTGACCCACTCCTGGTCACATCCAAGGGGTCCCTTCGATATTCTCACTCTAAATCCACATCTATCCTTGACCAGTTTATTAAGAATGAGTAACACCAATAGTTACGGTATTGTTAAATTTTGTGGACTGTATGGGTTAATGTCTGACAGATTGGGGAGAAGGAGGTAAGAGTACAACTTGTTAATTAATATCACTCACCCTTTATCCGTGTCATTGCGGTTCACTGGAAGAGCCCGTCATTATCATTCCCACCGTAGACCCACATTATCCCAACATACTTACTGGCCAGACGGTTGCTAAGATAATAAGAGTACTTACAGTGGGGAAGAAACAGCATTCTTGTCGCTATTCTTCGACGGATCTCTTGGTCCTGCTCGGTAGAGATTATTCTTCCGGCAAGACGATAATAATAATAATAATAATATTTTTATTTGGACATGATACAAAGAATTACATTTGGTTATTGAGATTACATGAGGTGTACATGCCAAAAGCCCCTAGTATGCAGGGAGGAGGAGGAGGTGTTGATTCACCGGGAAATCTCCCGGCCCGGGTCTTTACCAGATGGCGACCCGGCTCCGGCTCCCTGGCGTGGGAGTAGCAGAGACCGAAGTCTTCCATGGGAGGGGGTACCCCTCAGCGGTGGGACCAACTGGTCCCAGGCCTAGCCATATTCGCCCACAAGCACGTAGGTAGATAGTTGCTAGGCCCCTCTGGTCTGCCACCTTCCCCGCCCCAAGGAGGCTGACGGGAAGGGCAGGCTTGCGAGCCGCAGATGGTAGCAAGCTCCAGCCTTGGCACCTACCCTGCCCTAAAAGGGCTGGGCATGGTGAGCGACGAGTATGCAGGGCATTTTGGGCAGACTTAAAATTAACTTAAAACTAAATTGTAAGATTTTTTGTAGATAGTATACAATGAGTAAAGGTGAGTATTTAAGCTATGAAATTTGAACATAGTTTAGACATGACATTTTTTAAACAGTTTTGTACTTTTGTCTTCATTATAAAATTAATTAAATCATATTAAACAAATTAAAGCAATATAATAATAATAAAATAATAAAAAGTTATGGTTGATAATTTATAAAATAAGTAAAGTTGCATATCTAAGTTATAAAGTTTGATTATAAGTTGAACATATCAATTAATTGTAGCAATTTATTGTAGCAATGCAACTAATTGAGTGAGATAACAATTTAAAACAATTAATTGCATTGCAGTTAGTTTACGTGGTCATTATAATGTAAGTGTTGTGGGAATAATTAGCTAAGTATGTATTATTCATAACAGGTTTTACATTCATTCATTCGTTCATTCATACATTACATTGACTTTAATAGTCAGGTTTTACGTTAAGTGATTATTCTACTTTGCTGGGAATGGTTGATATGGAGCAATTAGCTTTGGGTGAGAAGGTGGTTTTTTAGCATCGTTTTGAATTGGGGTACAGGTAGGGTTTCTTTGGCAATGATAGGTAATGAATTTCAAATTTTCGTGCCTTTTATATGCATTGAGTTTTTACATAGTGTTAGGTGGACACGGGGAACATCGAGGAGTGATGATGTTGGTGGTTGTCCCGATGAGTCAAGAGAAGATTGATTCCTTGAACTCTCTTACGCCCACGAGACCGGGCGTTATTTAACGTGGTTGGTCGGGGTAGCGATACATATCCTCTCTCTATACCCCTTTATTTCAATTTATATGTAACACTTTAAACACTATTCACCCGTCGGTTTAATGTCCCACTAATTTACCCTCGTTAGAAGTTAATCCATTAATAATTGTGTACGATGAACACTGATTGAACCGACGCACATTTCCTCCATCAACAAACCGTAATGGCGGCGTCGGTCACTATTTAACACATTATCACTCTATTATTGTAGTTTCTTGGACTTAATGTCCCACATTATGCCCGGCGAATATTCACAACATTCACTGTTGTGAAGAGAGACCATTAACCGCGATTTGGTCGTTGTAAACGCCGATTCCCGTCTCCTTTATAACCAGAACTCTCCCATCGTTCCACCTTCTTCCGCTTATCCCACGAGACAGACAGACTGGGCGACTTCACTTGACCCAGCTCCACGTACCCACGCGACTGTCGGTATGGTTCTGTTTTGATCTCAAGTAAAATACGAACCAACAGCCACACATTAAGAATATTCACATTAGAAAGGCTATCAAGTATAACCTTTCAGGAAATACCCAATATTTTCCACAGGAGGGTCAAGGGACATTCACCTCACTAGACAAAGGCAATATGGGTGTCAGTGGCATGCGGGTTGCAGTGCCGCTTTCAAGGTCATTCACCGGCCACTGTCTTCTCGAAAGTTACCAAACACTGCAATACTCGTTAATTACTCCAAACTCTTTAAATCCATCTGGCTTATCAACCCCAGTCTCGTCTGCACAGCAATGGAGGCTGGGCGTTTGGCGGGCTAGCTCCGGGATTTTTAAGGATAGCTCCTGATCAAAGAGGCTGACCAGGTCACAACTGAACAGGACCAGTGCCCTGGTGATGGACCAGGTGCGTCAGCTCCTTCAACGCCCTGGTGATGGACCAGGTGCTTCGGCTTATTCAGTGCCCTGGTGGTGGGCCAGGTGCTTCGGCTTATTCAGTGCCCTGGTGATGGACCAGGTGCTTCGGCTTATTCAGTGCCCTGGTGATGGACCAGGTGATTCGACTTATTCAGTGCCCTGGTGATGGACCAGGTGCTTTGGCTTATTCAGTGCCCTGGTGATGGACCAGGTGCTTCGGCTTATTCAGTGCCCTGGTGATGGACCAGGTGCTTCGGCTTATTCAGTGCCCTGGTGATGGACCAGGTGCTTCGGCTTATTCAGTGCCCTGGTGATGGACCAGGTGCTTCGGCTTATTCAGTGCCCTGGTGATGGACCAGATGCTTCAGCTCCTGTGGTGCTCTTGTGATGGACCAGGTTCTTCAGCTCTTCCAGTACCCTGTTTTATAATGCCCTGATTATCGAAGCATATTCCATGGATGGAGTAGGTGGGTTGGGTAGTTTTTGTTTGTGGGATTGGTTTTGGGTTTTAGGGGGACCTGCCTAGCGTGGACCAGTTGGCTTGCTGCAGTGTTCCTTATTTCTGTTTTCTTGTGAGTGAGAAGGGTTGGATTTGAACGGGATTTGCACAATTATTGGGGGGGGGGTTGTCGGGGTTTGTTCCTTGGATGGGGATAGGTTGGACAAATATTTTTGTTGGTGGGTTGGTTTTGACATGGACCTGCCAAGTATGGGCCAGTAGGCCTGTTGCAGTGTTCCTCCTTTCTTATGTTCTTATGTTCTTAATTGTCTGGGAAGATTCCAAAGCAGCGAGAGTACATTCCAGTGCATCGTTTCAGCGTAAACAGTAGAAGTTTGTGAGGGTTGGGGCTGAGAGTGTCCCAAGTCAGGCGGGAGCAGCCTCCTCCCCCACTCCTGCCGGGGAGGAGGGGGCGGGGTGTGTTGGCTGCCCAGTGTTTGGTGAACAGTGACCCTCTCATAACCACTCACCCCTGTTCCTCACCCACCCAACTCCCAGCGTCGGCGATGGCGGGGGGTGTGCGGGGATCGTGGGAGCTTCCACTGCAGGGACAGCGCCGTGGAATTCGACTACGAGGCAGCTGTCAGGTGTGCCACAGGCACACGGTGTGCACTCGGTTCCTCAGGCTTCGGCATCCGTGCGCACGGTGGATGTCTTGGAGCCCGGGGGGCTCCATGTGGGAGCGGCCAGCAGCGCCTCTCAGCGGACGGAGGGCCTGGGATCTGCAATCAAATTGGCGTCCACCTGGGATCTGCAATCAAACTAGCGTCCACCAGGAGTTGACACGTCCCCAGGGCTGCTCTCCCTCGGGCTGCTAACGATGGTGCTCCTGCAAGCAGCAGATCCTGGTGCAACCTGCTGCTGTTTGCAATGGCTGTCTGGCTGTCCTGCCGAAGAGGGACAGGCACCTTGCAACATCTGTTGTTGGGGCAATGGATGCATTCTCTAAAATATTGATCATTACTCTGTCATTTGTTTACCATGTATGGACGTGTTTATGATTCATTACCTTTGTAACTGTCATGATTGTGACCAGCTCTACCTGGAGCTCATTACCTTTGCAACTTGTCATGATTGTGACCAGCTCTACCTGGAGCTCAATACCTTTGCAACTTGTCATGATTGTGACCAGCTCTAGTTCATTACCTTTGTAACTTGTCATGAGTGTGACCAGCTCTACCTGGAGCTCATTACCTTAGCAACTTGTCATGATTGTGACCAGATCTAGTTCATTACCGCTGTAACTTGTTCAGCTATCAAAACTTTGGAGTCCAGTCTCTGGACCAATTATGTACCTCTGTAATCTTTTGACTACCGCCCACAGGATGAGTATGGGGTGCATAATAAAGATATTAAACTAACTAAAAACTTATCAACCCACACTAAGCCACTAGGTAAAAGTTTGCTTTTACCGGTATTTTACTGATATTGCAAAATCAATGTAGACACAATGGAAGCAGATTTCACACTTGCTTCCTCGGCAGAGCTGGCTTGGACTACCTGGGCTAGCTTGATGGTTTTGTGTTCTCGATGCAGGAAAAACACTGGTATGGCAGGAACACTGTAGAACGTTTACATAGACGTGCTGGGGGTCAGGACAGCTGTAACTGCAGGCTACCCCCCTTGTCCTGGCTGGCTTTGAGTTTTGTTTTCAAGCCTGCTTGAATGTGCTAGCTAAACCCGTGTCAACCATTTGGAGATTTGCTTGTAGCAGGCAAATAGGCACACGGAGGGCCCGGGTTCAATTCCTGGCAGGTGAAAACATTTTGACGTGTTTCCTTACACCTGTTGTCATGTTCACCTAGCAGCAAATAGGTACCTGGGTGTTAGTCGACTGGTGTGGGTCGCAGCCTGGGGGACAAGATTAAGGACCCCAATGGAAATAAGACAGACAGTCCTCGATGACGCACTGACTTTCTTGGGTTATCCTGGGTGGCTAACCATCCGGGGTTAAAAATCCAAAGAAATCTTATCTTATCTTATTATCAGGAGACATTCTTAAGAAGGGTGAGGGAGAAATCATAGAGTGCCGGCAGGAGGACTGACAGGGGCACTCAGGCACTTATGTGAGCAGGCAAGATCCGCCTCTAGACCGTAAGTAAATAGAGGCAAATGGCTGAGTTCCAAATTGAGGAAGGAGGGGAGGAGGCAGGCGAGGTGTAGTGAAGGTAGGCCTTCTTGAGCCACTTATGTAGCTCTGTAATATTTTGACTACCGCCCACAGGATGGGTATGGGGTGCATAATAGAGATATCAAACTAACTTCAAACCAACACTTTGCGTTTCACTAGGTAGATCACTAGTCACAGCTCACACATAAGAGTTCCAGCAACAATGCAGCTGCAATCCAATGATATGAGTTGCATGATGAGTTATCAGTTGAGTGAAATAAGCAGTCCTGAAATAGAAGGCCTAGGACCTCACCCGACACACACACGTCCTCTCCCCTCAAACACTCAGCCCGCACTATAGTAGTAGTAGTGGTAGTAATTGTGGATTGGGTTGGAGAAGAACCTGTCAACATTATCTTACAGTGGTCTCCAAAATGGGTAATATCCTGTTGATTAGCAATTTGGAGATAGTGTAACTGCCGGATTTTTTATGGATAGTGATACTGACCGCAATTAGCGAAGCTTCTGTGTACTTTCGCTGTGGTAAATCGTCTTCCTTAATTACAAATCTAGCCTCACTGAATCTCATGAGGTGTCCAGCATCGTCCCTATGTTGAACACATGCGTTTTTACGATCATCATTGCTGCAGGTGTTTTTATGTTCCCTGATCCTAACATCCAGAGATCTGGCAGTTTCTCCCACATATACTTTGTCACACACCTCACATGGTACAGTGTATACTCCTACACTTGTGCCAGAGTCATGCTGGCTTTTTGTACTAGGTTTTTAATATTAGCTGAAGAGCTAGTGGATATTTTAGCCAGTTTTCTGTCAAAAACTCTTGAAACGTTAGTTGCACTATCGCTGACTTGTAAAACAACGTAACTTGGAGGCTTTTCTTCAACTTGATTGGTGTTGGTCTTGTTGAGGATTCGTGTCGCACGTTTCCTGCAGTCACGTATGAAGTGTAGGGGAAAGTGTAGTGAACTAAAAGAATGTGTAATGTATGTACATTCTTCTTCGAGGAACTGCGGACTGGAAATTCTGTAAGGTCTCAGAAAGAAGGTTGTTGTTGTTGTATGTTCGCCGGTACATCCGGCCCGGGTCTTCTCCAAATGGTGACCCGGCATTGGCCCCCTGGGTAGAGGGTGTCATCTTCTTCTTTCTTTCTTGCTGTGGCTCCCCATGATGGGGAGTGTCTTCTGATGTCGCATCTTCATCAGCAGATCTTGGTACTTCAGGCTGTGGTTCTACCTACATAGGAAGAAGAAGGATGGGGGATAAGAAAGAAGGAAGTGAGAGAAAGAATAGCTGTAGTGGGTAGTCTTGGTCGTCGTCGGGGTTCTCCGGCGTCGTCATCGAGGGGGCGGGTGGGTGGCTAGGACTGGGAGCAGTGTCTCCAAATCATGGGTGGCCAGGTAAACCAGCCAGGCTGCTTTGTCCTCGCGGGTCAGATCCCCAGGTGCCATCAGGAAGTGCCTGCGGCGAATGGACGTCGTCGAAGGACAGTCAAGCATGTAGTGAACTAGAGGCTTTGGAACTATCCGGTCGCAGTGGCGGCAAAGCTCCTCACTAACGCGTTCGATAAGGCGCTTTGCAGTAGGGTAGCCGAGGCGCAGGCGGTGGATGCTGACTTGCAGCTCCCTGTTCAGTTTCCTCATGTTTGGTGGGGGCTCCCTACGTGTCGCTCTGTCATACCAGTGCCGGCTCCAAGATGCTCCCGGTGCTGGTAGTGGGCGTCTGGCTGCCGAAGCTGCCCCCAGGTGCACCTGCCTGCGGCTAATGGCAATTGTAGTCGCAGGTTGGGCCGCAAGTGTGGCAGACTTAGCCGCCCCATCCGCCGCATCATTCCCAGCAAGGTCGATGTGGCTTGGTATCCAATTGATTGTTGCTTGCCGGCCCTGCTCGTCAAGTGAATGTAGGTCTCTTCTGATGGCGGTGAGGAGCCGGATGTTATCCTTGGGCTCCCTATGCATGATGGCCTGTATCGCCGCCCTGGAGTCGACGTGGATGACTGGAGGTTGGTGGTGTTCCAGGAGCGCATGTTGGATGGCCCTCTGGATGGCGTGGAGTTCTGCCTGTAGGATGCTGCAGTGGTCTGGGAGGCGCCAGCCGACCGTTAGGGAGGAGTGATATATCCCGGAACCCGTGCGGCCGGCCTCGGGGTCTCTTGATCCATCAGTGTAGTACACTGCACACCCGGGATGCTCCGCTGCAGCAATGCTTGCAGCTGCCCACCGCTGCAGCACGAGCTGTGGACAGTGACGCTTGCTGGCTGGCAGGTTTGCAAGGTGGATTACGACAGGTTCTGGTGCCCATGGCGGTGGCACGGTGTATCCATCGACTGGCCGGTCGCATCCCTTGTCCTCGAGGAGCGGCATGGGCAGGAGCTCCTGTGTCACTTCCGCAGCCGACCACAACCATAGTCGGACACGGCCTCCTGCGAAGTCGCCTCGCTGACGGTCAAGGAGGTCTCTCAGCAAGCGCTCACCGCCCGGTAGCTGGACAAATTTGGCCAACCTCCTGGCAGCAACAAGGGCGATCCTGTCACTTAGGGGCTGCAGTTGGGCCTCTCTGTTCAGAGTCACTGTGTTCGTCCAGCCCGGAGCCCCCAGCATGACCCGAGCCGCAGCATTTTGTACAACGCTGAGGCGCTTGAGGCATGAGGGATGAGCATGGGTCAGGGTGATTGCACCATAGTCGACTAGCGAGCGCACCGCCTGCACGTAGAACATCCGGAGAATATCGTGGCTGGCACCAGTCCTAGGATTGGCCATGGCACGCATGGCCTTGACACGTTGCATGGCACGCTCCCTGACATGCTCTGCATGCTTGCGGAAGGAGAGTCGGCTGTCAATCCATATACCAAGATATTGGTAACTGCTGACCCAGTCCAGGTTGATGTCTGAGATCTTCAGCCTGGTATCAGGCACCTTGGCACGAAAGATCATGGCCTTGGACTTTTCCGCCGAGATCTTGAGGCCAAGGCGACGGCAAGTGGTATCTAGCAGGCTGAGGTCGCGTTGGGCTTTGCGCAACAGTCCGGGCTTCCCGATGACAATGAGTGCCAGGTCATCAGCGTAGCTGAGCAGTCGGGTGCCTGCTGAGAACGTCAGCTGCACCAGCTCATGCATCAGCACGTTGAAGAGAGTTGGGCTGAGGACTCCGCCCTGCGGGGTGCCATTTTCCAAGGTCCTGAGGGCAGAAGCCTGCCCCTGGAAGCGTACCCGCGCCTGCCGGCCCTGTAGGTATGAGCCGACCCAGGCAAGCAGCTTGCCCCTCACTCCTCTGCGCGCCAGCAGGTCGAGGATGGCCGGTGCACTGGCCAGCTCGAAGGCCTTCTCAAGGTCGAGAAAGATGACAATCTTCGGCCTCTTGTCAGACTCAATGCTGGCCATGAGGGTGGTGATGCTCTCAGAGGTGCCCACTCCCCGTGTGAAGCCGTAGATGTGTTGGTGCTCCGGACCAAGCTTCCATCTTAGGCGCTCCAACACCATCCTCTCTGCAACCTTGGATAGGCAGCTGGTGAGGGAAATGGGCCGCATGTTGCCTGGATCCCTGGGCTTGGGGATCGGCAGGATGTTGGCTTCCTTCCATGCGGTGGGAAGTCGCCTGACCCTCCAGGTACAGTTGATGACTTCCAGGAGGGCGTCATGCCCGTGAGGGCCTGCCTTTGAGATCATACTGTAGGTGATTCCGTCCTGCCCGGGGGCCGTGTCCCGTGAAGTCTTGAAGGCAGCTTGCAGCTCCCGACCGGTGAACTCGACGTCGGTGTCGTCTTGTGCCTGGGATGCCTCTAGAATCCTGGCAGTCCTACCAGGGAGGAGGGTGGCCTGGAGGTTCTGGATGTCCTGGGGTAGGCGGGCTGTGGCTGCCCTGGATGTGAAGAGTACCACCAGCCTCTCTGCCTCCCCAGCCGGGTCATGATGAGCACGCACAGCGCCTCTGCGCTTTCCCGTAGCTATGCTGATCTTCTTCCAGATCTCAGACAGGGTAGAGTAGTGGCTGAAGGAAGAACACCACTCAAACCACTTTGCCAGACGTGTCCTGTGGGAGATGTGGCGTGCGTGCCGCACCACCTCTCGCAGAAGCCTGAGGGACCCAGCCGTGGGGTTGCGTCGGTGTAACCTACGGGCACGATTGACGCGGTGGTTTTGTTCTTTGACTGCCTCGTCATAGAACCACCAATCACGCTTGGGCGTTCCCCCGACCCTTGTGAGTGGTATTGCCGCCTCGGCTGCTCGAGAGAAAGCTGCTTGGAGGCTCTGGGTAGCCTCATCTGGGTCGTCAGAGAGATCAGTCTCCTCCCACCACTGCTGGATGACGTCCTGGAAGCACTGCCAGTCAGCCTTCTTAGTGTTCCACCGTGGAGGTGGGGAGTACGGAGGGTGTCTTGAGAGCGACAGAGTGGTGACGATTGCAAAATGGTCGCTGGTGAGAAGAGGGTGGATTTCCCAACTGGCTCCTGGAAGTAGCATCCGGGAGAGGAGCGTGACGTCCAGTCGGTTGCCATAGTGGTGAGTCGGCTCTCCTGTGTTGAGGAGGGCGATCTCGGGAACATCCTCCAGCACTGCTGCCAGGTGCCTGCCTGTCTCATTTGTGGGAGTGACTGAGTGCAGTAGCTCATGGTGGGCATTGATATCCCCTGCCACCAGCACGCCATGGCTGGGCGACACAGCGAGAGCTGCAACTTCGGAGAGGTCGAGGGTGACTCTCGGGTTCCGGTACACATTATAGATCGTTAGTGGCCCGGCCGGTAGGTGCAGAGTGACAGCTTGCACCTCAACCCCTTCGCCACAGTTGATGGAGTCGCTGACGATTGAGTGGGGAATGGAGTTCCTCACTTAGACTGCCATGCCCCTGGCGGGAACTCCAGCTCGCTGTAGGTAGGCCGAGAATCCCGGTATGCGTGGCTGCGGGTTCGGCGGCGGGTTCACTAAGGTCTTTTGGAGCAGGAAAACGTCGATTGCCTCCTGGACTGCCGTTTCGACGACGAGGTGGATTTTCTGTCGCAGACCGCAGATGTTCCACTGTAGAATTTTTAAGGGCTGGAGAGCGACCTGTCGGACTCCATCCACTCCTGCTCGTCCATGGACTCCCTCGATGGAGTCATCATTTCCTGTCTCCTCTTGATTGTGGACTCGAAGACCCTGCCGAGATGTTCCTGCAATTTTGCTGACGACTTCGGGTCCAGCAGAACCAAGCTGAAAAGGGTGCCTAGGAGCTCTCTGCAGTTCTCCCGGTCCACCATAGACGGGAGCAGGTTTGAAATGCACTCCGTGATGATCATGATCATCGATGTGAAGCTGGCATTCTTGTAGTCCGGTTCCCCATCGCTCAGGGTCGAGGCGGCTGCTGGTGTCTCGATTGGGCTCTGGGGCTGCTGTTCCGTATCCACCGTTGACTGAGTTGCTGCTGTGTAGGCCTGCACTGCTCTCTGGGCGATCTGGCTGGCCCGTGAAGGTTTTCGTGTGGCCCCAGCCCCTTGCGCAGCATCCCTGAGCCGGGCTTTGTTTGTCCCACGATTCTGCTTTCTTTGAGGCTTTGGCGCTTGTCCGGGTCGTTGGCCACCCTGGCTCGTGCCGGGAGCTGTACCTTGTCCTGTCTGGCAGGGGCCCAGCATTGGGAACTCGGTGTTGTAGGTCGTGGGCTGGCTCTGGGAAGCTGTGATGTGTGTCCCTGGTGGCCGCTGCTGAGTGTTCCATGGGTTGGTCGTCGACCCTGTCTGTTGCTGCTGGGGGCCCCGAGTGTTGGGCTTTGCTGTGGTCGTCGTAGGGGCGTGCCGCTGCCGTATCTGTTGCCACCGCTGCGTAATAGCAGGACAGCTCCGATTCCAGGCGTGGTGCCTCTTCCCACAATTGACACATCTGGGCTCTGGGCGTTGAATCTCGGGGTTGTTCTGCCTGAGCAGGGCTATGCAGTCCCTGGAGTCGTGCTGCTTGCTGCAGACCCCGCACTTTTTCACATGCTGGCAGGTGGCTGCAATGTGGTTGAATCCCTGGCAATTGTAGCACTGGAGCGGGCCATCTATGTAGGCCCGGGTCTTGAATTTCCCCCACATTCCTAGGTGTATGTGGGCAGGAAGGGGCCCCCTGTGGTGGATCAATACGCTCCGAGTCGGTGCCTTGTTGATTCCCGTAGTTAGTCTTTCTGCCTTGGATATGTTGGGCACTTCGAGGAAGCGCTCTGCTGGGATGGGCAAAGGGACGTGCTCGACAACCCCTTGCTCACTTTGTCCTGGGCAAAGAGCTCCCTTATCCCTGGGTTCTGAGAAGCCATGGTCTTGATCCTGACGTATGTATCCTCGTCCCGAGGCTTGGCCATGATCTCTCCCTGAGCGTGATTTCGCAGCTGAGCTTGCTGGAGGGGTCTGCTGTCTCCAACTCCCTCACCATCTCGTAGGTGGGGAATATAAACCTGTTGAAGGAACTGGCTGTCTGAGCGCGACCAGACCGGTTCCTTCCCCTGACCACCAGGGTAAACTCCCCAGCCCCATCTGAGGCAGGATCCTCCAGGCTGGGATCCTGGGCAGGCCCCGGCACCGTTGTCTGGACCGATGGGGAGTTCAGCTCTATGGCAGTATCCCCGATACTCGGTTGATCCTTGACCTTCTTGGGGGGGGCTTGAACCTCTTCCAAGGTGCCCTGAGAGTCGTTGTTCCATGAGTAGCGCCTTTTAGTGCTGAGTCCTTGGACTGGCATGGTTCATCTGTACTGTACCTGTACCTGTGATGAATAATGAATGAGAGACGATGTTGTCAGTCCATCAATCTTGAATAGAATGATGTGGTTCACTGTCCAGAAAGAAGGCTATAACTACCCCTCTTTCAGTTCTGAATTTTGTGAGCATTGTCGAACTAAGTGTTCGTTATAACTGTTATTGGTTCGAAGACAACACGTATAAGTAATTGTTCGGGCTAGTTATGGGCTTACCCCTTAATTAACAAAAAATACACAAATAACCTGCACATAGAAGAGAGGAGCTTACGACGACGCTTCGGACTGACTTGGACCATTTACAAAGTCACTTTATAAATGGTCCAAGTCAGACCGAAACGTCGTCGTAAGCTCCTCTCTTCTATGTGTGGGTTATTTGTGTACTCACCCCTTAATGCAATATTATCCAGCTTATATATATAGAGGACCTAGAAACCAGACCGTGAAAAATTATTATTATACATTATTATGTGAGCAAATCACCTGCAGAAGGTTTATAGGGCATTACCTGAATTTTTACCTGCAAGTAATTTGGTTGAGGTAGGTGGGACTTAAGTCACAGTATGTCACTGAACTGCAACTCCTTCAACTGCCCACTTCTTCACCATTTTCACAAAAAATAGACCTGACATTAAATTAATAATTATAAAATTAAAACCAGCTACTCAGGTACATTGAAGTTATGGACTGTATGGTATTTTGGCTTTCTTGCTGGGTACACAAAAATATAACTATTAGAACAAAGAACTTTGCATATCCACTTACCATTTAATTACTGTAGATGGATCAGTTTGTGACAGAACCTACAAGGGGAAATACTAAATAACCTTGACTGAAAATCATTTTAAGACTCTTCTCAAAAACCACCTAATCACCCTAAACTAAATACTCATACTGTAAATTACTTTCAAAAATGCTCAATGTTATTTTCCTATACAATAATTTCAATTTTTACTATTATGTTACCACCTACTCACCTTAACCTAAATACTCATACTGTAAATTACTTACTCACCCTAACCTAAATACTCATACTGTAAATTACTTACTCACCCTAACCTAAATACTCATACTGTAAATTACTTTAAAAAATGCTCAATGTTATTTTCCTTAAGATAATTCCAATTTTTACTATTGTATTACCATCCTACTAAACACTTACTACAATGTAATATCATCATATTGTAATTTGAACAATATAATATCATCATATTGTAATTTCAACAATATAATATCATATTGTAATTTGAACAATATAATATCATCATATTGTAATTTGTACAATCTAGTATTTAAATAAAACAAACTCAATCAATTACTCTAATATTATGTTCATAGTCTATAAGCCATTAGATTAAGCTGCCCTTAATGCCATGGCATGTCAGTGACTCTCCTTGCACTTCAGGTTATGATTGTAATTACAACACCTATTTAAACTTGCATGAAATAAAAATTTGAATTTGAATTTGAATTTGAAATAACCTACTTGACTTGGTTCTGGCAAACAAGGAAACCCTTGTAAACAATTGAGAAATTACAGAGGAACTCGGCACAAGCGACCACAAATCAATTACCTTTAGCATTGAATGGATGTATAACAGTAGGGATAACATAAGAACATAAGAAAGGAGGAACACTGCAGCAGGTCTGTTGGTCCATACTAAGCAGGTCCTTCACCTTCCATCCTACTAACAGAATATTTGCAAATATTCAATGCTACCCAAGAAATAAGCTTCGATAATTCTATTTACACATGTGCAATTCCCACTCAAATCCAACCCCTCTCACTCATGAATTTATCCAACCTAATTTTGAAACTACCCAAGGTCCTTGCTTCAATAACCCTACTAGGCAGACTGTTCCACTCATCAACTACCCTATTTCCAAACCAATACTTTCCTATATCTTACCCCTTTAAGTCTAGCATGGAAAGGTATAAATAAAATAACCAGGAAAAAGACTGGCAATGTTGCTCATCCCTTTCCACTTGAAAAAGCAAATGACCTCATAAATGACTGGTCCAAAATCTCCAGGCATGAAAACCTGCCATCTCATATTAGAGAAAACTTAGAGAATGCTTCTGAAGAAATGTTTGAACTGATTAATTTTATGAGCCATAATATTGATGAGAGTGATTGCCTCTTCACAGAGTGCCACAGAATTTGACAGACGCATGCCTTTCTGACATCACCACGATGCCAAATGACTTCGAAAAGGCAATAAATGACATGCCCATGCACTCTGCTCCAGGCCCAGACTCATGGAACTCCGTGTTCATCAAGAACTGCAAGAAGCCCCTATCACATGCTTTTAACATCTTATAGAGAGGAAGCATGGACACTGGGATCGTCCCGCAGCTACTAAAAACAACAGACATAGCCCCGCTCCACAAAGGGGGCAGTAAAGCAATAGCAAAGAACTACAGACCAATTGCGCTAACGTCCCATATCATAAAAATCTTTGAAAGGGTACTAAGAAGCAAGATCGCCACCCATCTTGATACCCATCAATTGCACAACCCAGGACAGCATGGGTTTAGAGCAGGCCGCTCCTGTCTGTCCCAACTACTGGACCACTACGACAAGGTCCTGGATGCTCTAGAAGATAAACAGAATGCAGATGTTATATACACAGATTTTGCAAAAGCCTTTGACAAGTGTGACCATGGTGTAATAGCACACAAAATGCGTGATAAAGGAATAACAGGAAAAGTTGGTAGATGGATCTATAATTTCCTAACATGTAGAACACAAAGAGTAGTAGTCAACAGAGTAAAGTCTGAGGCAGCTACTGTGAAAAGCTCTGTTCCACAAGGCACAGTACTTGCTCCCATTCTATTCCTCATCCTCATATCAGATATTGACAGGGATATAAGCCACAGTGCTGTGTCTTCCTTTGCAGATGACACCCGAATCTGTATGACAGTGTCCACCGTTGAAGACACGGCTAGACTCCAAGCAGACATAAACCAAATCTTTAAATGGGCTGCAAAAAACAATATGAAGTTCAATGATGAGAAATTTCAATTACTCAGATACGGAAAACGTGAAGAAATTAAAATCTCATCGGAGTACAAAACTAATTCCAACCACACAATAGAGCGAAAAACTAATGTCAAAGACCTAGGAGTGATCATGTCAGAGGATCTCACCTTCAAGGACCATAACAAAGTAGTAATTGCATCTGCTCGAAAAATGACAGGATGGATAATGAGAACCTTCAAAACCAGGGATGCCAAGCCCATGTTGACACTTTACAGATCGCTTGTTCTATCTAGGCTAGAATATTGCTGCACACTAACGGCACCTTTCAAGGTGGGTGAAATTGCTGACCTTGAAAATGTGCAGAGAACCTTCACCGCACGCATAAGTGCGATAAACCACCTCAACTACTGGGAACGCTTGAAGTTCCTAAACCTGTACTCTCTAGAACGCAGGCGGGAGAGATACATTATTATATACACATGGAAAATTCTCGAGGGCTTAGTACCAAACTTGCACACAAAAATCACTCCCTACGAAAGCAAAAGACTCGGCAGGCGATGTAACATCCCCCCAATGAAGAGCAGGGGTGCCACTAGCACGTTGAGGGACAACACAATAAGTGTCAGGGGCCCAAGATTGTTCAATTGCCTCCCAGCATACATCAGGGGGATTACCAACAAACCTCTGGCTGTCTTCAAGCAGGCACTGGACAGGCACCTAAAGTCGGTACCTGACCAGCCGGGCTGTGGTTCGTACGTTGGACTGCGTGCGGCCAGCAGTAACAGCCTGGTTGATCAGGCTCTGGTCCAACATGAGGCCTGGTCACGGACCGGGCCGCGGGGGCGTTGACCCCTGGAATTCTCTCCAGGTAGACTCCAGGTTAACTAAAGGTCGATCAACTGCTCCTGGAGAGGATGGTATAACCTATGATATTCTCAGAACTTTAAGGCACGTGCCTAATAATCCTTTGTTGGCACTGTATAATACCAGTTACATTGAGGGAGTTCTTCCTACTTCCTGGACCAATAGTCTCATTGTGCCTATCCCTAAGCCCCAACTGCCTGATGCATTTAGACCGATCTCCTTAACTAGCTGTCTTTGTAAAAAATTTGAAAGAATGATACTTAACAGACTGTACTATAGAATCAGACACCAACTCTCCCCCTCCCTCTTTAGGTTCATGAAAGGTAAGAGTGTGCAAAATTGTATCTCCACCTTTCTCACCTCACACACCTCTACTAGTTTTACCACATTTCTTGATCTAAATTCTGCATTTGATATCGAGAACAGAACTGTTATACTACATGAACTAGCCAAAATGAATATTGGTGGTAGCCTACTCTGCTGGATAATAGGATACCTGTCAAACAGAGTATCCTCTGTCCTCTACCAAGGCTTTAGAAGCGAGTCTAAAGAAATGTCCCTAGGTACACCGCAGGGAGGAGTTCTCAGTCCCATGCTATTTAATATTCTGATTAATGGCCTCCTAAATGTTCTACCTGCCTCACCTAAACATATAGCTATAAGCTATGCTGATGACATCATGATCCATACAACAGGGCATAAAAAGATGAGTTCCGTTCTTAATGAAGTTCAAGCAATTTGTAATCGACTAGGCCTCATAATATCTTCCTCTAAAACAAAGATATTAACAAGCAAACGACATCCCCCACCCATCTATTTGCAGGGTGAAAACATTAGCTACGTTAAAACTTACAGATATCTTGGGGTAGATGTACCCTTTACCAAATCTACTATACCACAACTAAATAAAAAATGCAAAGATAGACTAAATGCTCTTAAAGCTGTTGCTGGCTACAACCCCAACTATGGTGCTAATGTGAGAATCGCGAGAATGATGTACATAGCCTTTTTAGGTCCTTAATTGATTATCTGCTCCCCTGTTGATATTAAACCAGAAAGTTCTCTCCGACCCTTGGAGTTAATGCCCAAAAAGGCTCTCAGAATTATTCTTGGCTGTCCCCCAAAACTACAAAAGGGTTTTTAATATGAGGAAGGAGCTTGGTATTACTAGTATCAGTGATAGGAATTGTTGAGATTAACACTGTACTTGGTATTAGAATGTTAAGAAATTAACCAGACACTGTCACAATGAATCTTACTAAATG